>QEPC01013194.1:4252477-4266524 GCA_003113815.1 Sphenodon punctatus | reverse complement strand
GTGTGTGTGTGTGTGTGTGTGTGTGTGTGTGTGTGTGTGTGTTGGGGCTTCTCGTGCCCATCTCCCTCCCGCTCTCTGTGTTGTCTGTATGTGACTTAGGCTGGTGGTTCCTATTCACTCCTTCCCCTGTTTGTATGTTTAGTTGCTCTTTTAAGTTGTGTAAGTCCTATTGTGTTTGATGTTCTGTGTTGATGTTTCTTACCTGCTTCATGTCCTGCTGTTCTCTCCACATTGGCCCTGATGCCCCTCAGGGCTTGTTCCCTGATCCTTCCCCCCTGTTCTATGTTGCTGGTTCCTCAGACCCTCTGCTGCCCTTTAGATTTGGGCTCCTCTATCCCCTGGCTCCCTGCTTCTAGACTCTCACTTCGTTACCTTTAGTCCCTCGCTCCTCCCCTTGCCCCTAGGGTTCCCTCGCTCCTCCCCTTGCCCATAATGTTTCTCTTGCTACCTAGTCTTGGCCCCTTGCTCCATTGCTCCCTAGTCTTGGTTTCTCGCTCCCTAGTCTTGGCCCCTTACTCCATTGCTCCCTAGTCTTGGTTCCTTGCTACATAGTCTTGGCCCCTTGCTCCATTGCTCCCTTGTCTTAGTTCCTCATTCCCTAGTCTCGGCCCCTTGCTCCCTTGCCCCTGGTTCCTTACCACTGATCCCTTGCTTCCCTGCCTCTGGTTCCTTGATCCCTGTCTCTGGTTCCTTGATCCCTCACTTCTGACTTCCCGTCCCTCAACCTCAGTGATGAACCGTAAACCTTCTTAGACCAGCTTGACTGGTCCTTATGCTGAGTGCTTAATCTCCTTGGTATTGGAGAGCGGCTGAGAGGTTTCCTCATTTAATCTGAGGGATATCCCAGACTCCCTACACCCCGTCCCCACTCCTGCCTACTCGCTTCCTCTTCCTTTCCCTGACTGCCCCTGGAGTCCTCTGGTTCCCCTTCCGCCTGCCGCTTTTCCCCTTCCCCTGTCCCTGGCTCCGCCCCTGGAGCCTGACACCCGCGCACCTGGAACTCCCTCCCTGCCCTCATCCACCTGGCTCCCACCCTCGACACTTTCAAGTCCCTCCTCAAAACCCACCTCTTCCGCTCCTCCCTTCCTAACTCTTGCTAACCATTCCCACCCAGGATTATCCCCCACCTGCTATCTGTAAACTCCCAACTTACTGCAACCAAGCCAAGAACGTGTACCTGAGTTTTCGCATCCTCATGAATGTCGCATCCCTTGTCTCTTGCTCTGTTCCCACTTCCCTGTCTCCCCTCCCCATGTCTTTAGATTGTAAGCCCTCGGGCAGGGACCGTGTCTATCTTATTCTTTGTAAAGTTCCAGGTATATTGCTTGTGCTATATAAATGTGTATAATAATAATAAGAATAATAATTAATTAATTAATTAACTACAGTCCTTCAATTTGTGATGCAGCTAAACAGTTCTTTTCTGTCCTGAAGAAAACAAGGATAGTCTTGCTGAGTAATATTTCTGCCTGGCTAGTTGTAATGACAGGTGCTTTGTGCTGGTATGTTATCTTCTACTCAGAGTGTTATGAGTTTCACTGTGATTAAGGAGGCTCAAGAAGTTTGTGTTTGTAATTGATGATGAAAGCTGCATGTTGAACTGCATTGCTGATGACTGAAACATTTGATTCCTTTTTACTAGTTTCTGTTTTCTTCTTTGTTAAGTTAATACCAGTGGTTGGTATAAATTGACATGAGAGAAAGATGAAATCCCCCATTCCCCCCCGCCATACATACATATGAGATAAATAGGCAGCCTCTATGTATTTCTTATGCATGTGGGAAACCCCCCCTCGCCCCTCCCCCTCACAGATTTAGCATGACCAATCTAATAGACGGGCAGGCATTCTTCTCTGCTGCACTCCACCCACCAACCTCCCCTTCCCAGTATCCTGCCCCCATCATGACACACAGTGTCAGCGAACTATGGGAAGAAGCCGCCCCAGTTGTTTCTTTCTTCCAGGCTATTAAGAGTTCGGGGGGCAGTCCAGCAACTGCTATCCCTGCCCATGTGTGGAGGTTTATTATACCTGGGTTTAAACCTTACAGCACTTTTGCCATGTACAGAACATGGAGTTTATTGAGCAAATTGCATGCTTTCTTCAGCACCAATAGTGAAAATTGAAAACAAAAGTAAAATTAAAATTAAAAATAAAGCAAGTACGTACTCATGTGTGGTGTACTTAATGTTTTACATTTTTTAAAATATTTGATGCATGGTCTGGAGACTTCATGGACACCAGTACCAAAGCCATGGATCCAGAGAACTTCATGGTGCTCATTACCATGCTCCAGGCATTCATGACCATTGCTGAGCAGAACCTGAAAGTGATCCAGCAGACCCAAACCACCTGCTGTCATTGGTTTGATGAGATTTCAGAACTCAGAGACCATAGTGGTTTTAAGCCATCTCTATGCCCACCTAATACTGGGCTGCTGCAGTACCTCCAGTGTTGTTTATAGAGCCTAGAACCTAACTGAATGCAACCATCTTTGTTGGGGAATTCTATAGCAGTTGGCTATATGGCCTGTCTCCACCGTATCCTTTATGGTGGAGACGCCACCATATCCCAACAAAGCACGCTTGCTGTGATGAGGATTACCACAGTGCCCATGTTGCTTGTGTTAGCACATTTCTCCTTCATATGGATAAGAGTCCATTTGTGTATCTCCTTTTAACAGATATAAAAGATCCATAGCAGGAATGAGAATCTCATCCATCATATTTTGATATATTTGTGTATAATGAGGGTGTATTGTCCTATAGACTTACAATACGGGAATCTTTATTAGTATTACTTTTCTTTATCCATGGGTCCTCATCTCAATACTGGTAAATATAGTATAGCATTATTTTTGTTATCAGGCAATTTGCAGTTCTATCTCCACATCTTGCTCATTTTCCACTCTTCGGTAGGAAAGGGCCACCAAGTATTATTCAAATGAGGCAAAAACATTCTTTCCCTTACAAGCCTATACATGCCTTCCATTATTTATTGTGGTATCCTAACTGAAGCATTACATTATCTTAGATCAAGCTTTTGAATATTAGTAAATGTGCTCCTGCCTTGCTTGGCAGATCAAGAGTGTCACCTTAGGTACTGCTGCTAAGTAAAAGAACTGAGTGACAAGCCAAGCTTAACGCTGTAGCTGTGGAACCATAAGGATGTGGGAGGTGACATTTGATCTTGAAGTAAAAGGGGAAAGTGTCCATTAATATTTCATAAACCATCCCGGTGGAAAGAAACTGGATACATTTCAATACATTTCCCACATTAATATATTTTCAGTGAAAACCATATAAGGACCCTGATTAGTCTGTCTAAATAGGATGATTCATAAGCAAACTAACAATGTTTACTTAATGTCTCATATTTTTGCATAAAGACATTCTAAATGCAAAATAAAAATATACTGTCATTTGCTAGTGGTTTTGTTTTCATTTTTTTGAACCCTGGAAAATGTCAACAGTGATATTTGAAGGTGCCATTCCAAATTATTATTATTTGCATTAAAGCATGCAAATGAAAGATAAGCAATGGCAATAAATAAAAATATTTAAATATATTTCTCCTGGGGCTCTTTTGCAGTAACTATCACAGTTAACAGAAAGCCTTTCCTGTTCTTCGTCCATCCATTATTGCAGTTTTAAGTGTTTTGCAGTTTAGACCATATTAGGGACAGGAGAAATGGATTTAAAATGTGATGAGTTCAAGTAGCCAATAAGGTAGCATTTTCATATTTGATTTGCCCATACCTCCTGTGTCTGCATGGTAATTCCTTGGTGGTCTCCTTCCTTCAGTTAGTCTAGGGACTTGTGAGAAGAAATATTCTGATGCAAGAGCTTATTTCCCTTAGGCCCAGTCTGCTTGGAGGTATTGTTGCAGTTACAGTGAGTTAAAAGTTTAGGAGGGTTTCTTCTGATTTATATAAAAACCTGAAAAAGCAAATGCTAATAAATCTGTGTGTTTGGGACCTTAGTTAAATAATGAATTAAATAGTCTTATCTCACCATCCCTTTTAAGTGTCTGAAAGTAAATGGAGAATCTGAGTTTAAGTACGGAGGGGTTTAGGGGGAAAAGACTGAATTTCCCTACAGAAAGTATGATGAGATATGACTTTTTTTACACAAGAAGATTGTAGTCTTATACCATAGGGTTGCTTTTTTTAGAGAGAGAGAGAGAGTGGGGGCAATTCCCATTATTACTAGGCCAAGTGGCTGATAACTTAAAGAGAAATCCTATTCCTACTAAACAAGTTATGCGGACACAAGGATAAGTCCCATTGACCTCAATGGGACCTAAATATATGCTGAAAGACAACTATATAGTGTCCTGAATGAGGACTTAATTGACTGGCTTATTCTATAGATACAAAAGTCTCAAAATTTGATCACAGAAGAATTTAGTATTTCATACAGAATGAATGAATGAATATCTGTTAAAATTATCTTTGTGTACCACATTTCTCTGAATCTGTACAATACAAGGATCAGGTTAGCTCTAAGGTTCTAGATTACCTCTAGAAGCATTTTCTTATAGGTCATAGATAGATAAATAACAAAGAAAAATCTTTTTTGCCCTTGAATTTTCACACTAGAGAAGTATCTGCCCATTATCCCTATGAGTAACTCCAATAAGTTCATATGTATCATTAAACATAATAATGGATAATAGGCACAATTCCCTGAAGAATAATGCTGCAATTAAAATTCTTTTATAATGACATGAATAGGAGCAATATTTTTACTGGTGTCATCTGTAAAGTATGAAGTTGCAAGCAGCCCAACAAAAGTACCTCTGGTGTTGTTGAAAGAAAGAATTAGTGATCTATCAAAATAGCGTACTATCAATTTTTCCACATCTTTGATTTCAATTACATATAATAATCTCAGAAAAAAACCATTCACTGTGCATGCTCTCCACTGGGCTTAATATTTACACATAATTGCTGTTGAAAGATAAATTATCTCTTTTGTTACATTGTTGAAAAATTTGAAAATGTTAGCCATTTATTTTTCATCTCTTTTATAGAAGTGGAGAAAAAAAAACCCAAATGGATATGGGTTAGTGCTGATTGTAGCATCTGTAGAGTAGGGCTGAGATGAGAGCAAGTGTCCTTGTTCCTCAGTAGTCTAGAGGTCTGGTATGGTCCTGTTGAAAGTGTGCGTATAGAGAAATTATTTTCAGATATTAGTTAGTATGTGTCCTGGGATGTTTTCTATCTTTGTCACATGCACTCAATGTTGTCATTTATTTTCAAAATAGCCACCAAATATGTGACATGTTTTCAACTGTAGAAACGGCACACAATGTGTTTTAATGAAACAGGAGCAGTGCATATAGATTTTTTTAAAAAACTATTTCTTATTTTAACTAATAGAGAGGATCTTCCCTCCCTCAGCAGAGAGACTGTGGTTTTGAAGGGGGGCGGGGAAAGCAGTTAGGACAAGGCTAGAGCTTCTGGATTACAAAGCGGGGATAGGTGATTACAGAGGTGAAAAGTTGCTGGGAGAGAGGGGTAAGAGATGTGGGGAACTGGGAGGGAGAAAGGGGAAAGATAACACTGAGGGAGAGAATGAGACTGCTGGAGGACAGTGGGAGGGAGAGAAAGAGAGGTGGAGGGGAGACTAAGGGGTACCAGGAAAGTGAGATGGGGGGAATTTCACCCAAGTTTGTTCCATTAGCTTTGGTAGATCCAAGTGAGTCAGCAAAGATAGCAGCACAGATTGATTATGCTTGGTTTCTAGCTCATTTTCTTCAGAGATCATACCTTCCAGAGTATGGGTTTCCAGAGTTCATTCAATTGCCTTCTTGGAGTTCCTCCAACTCACTGACTTCTACCAAAGTATTGCCTAAGACCAGTACTGCCTGCCTACAGCACAATTCACAGACATGCCCTCTGACAGACTGTCACAGACATGCCCTCTGTTTATACAACAATGCTGAATTTTCAAGATGTGATGTCACTAGTTCAGCAAGATTCAGGTTCATTATGGTGTGACAAAGGAGTTTACAGGCTTCCTAAGGAAATACAACTTTGGTTGCCAACTCAGTTTGCAAACATTTTCTTGGAGCTTGGCTCATTCCACACATAGTGGGGTAAAGAAAGTATTAACAGAAACTGAAACATTTGGGCCAAAGGTATAGCATCCTGAATGAAAGCCATTATCTCCAAGAAGTTCATGGGATGAATCTGTTTGCAGAAGCCATTCAGTGTTTACAGTGGTTACAGTTTTTCCAAGGACAATGATCCACACAAGTATGCAGATCTACTAGATGCAGTGAAGTTTTTGCAATTGTCCTACCAGGAAGATGACACTGTCAAGGCAAGAATGCAGGTTGTGGCAATTTCCCACCTCACTCAAGCCCTAATAAAAGATTTTGACGCATTAGTACATGAAGGCATCAGCAAATCAAAAATATTTTGATACTGGAACACATTCCTGATGGTTGTTTTCCCAGTCCTGTGAGACATGATACGGGCTGACAGAGTAGGGAATTGGGACTTGCATCTGTAATAGGGCACTTCCATTGTTTTTGCATTTGGCAAAGTTAATTATGTGAGATGAGACTCTGTTTATCTTGAAGATTTCATGAAGCTCGAAGAAGTACATTTGAGTATGCATGCAGCATGTAAGGAAGGTGGGTTGTTTGTTCAACATGAGAATTGAAAGTTCAGTAGTGTTGGAATGGATCAGGCACTTGAGCAACTGTATAATAAGCCTGCAAAGGATCATGGCGGAATCATAGGAATAACTCGCTAAAGGCAAGCTGTGGCACAAAGAGACCTCATTAAACATGAGAAATCAAGCATTAACCAGTTCCACTGAAAGATGTGTGGTCTACCAGATAATAATGAGTACATATTGCATCATGGATTCTCACCAACTGTAACTCATGCAGATGAAATGAATGTTGACAGAATTGTGAGGTTCATAATTAAATTCAATCTGCAAAAACAAACAGTTGTTCATGGGCAGACATTTCACTGAAGATGGTGTGAACTTCAAATTGATCTGTATTGAGATCGAAGAAAGTGAATATAAATCATTCCGAAAAAGATTCACTGACAGAACTAAAAGTGTTCGATCCATTGCCAAGAATGAAAAAGTATATTAATAAGTTAAGCATCAGCAGACAAAACTCAATGTCCCAAAGGAAACTGGGGATGCCCTCAGGGTTATTGATGTGGCCAGGGAAAGAGAATACTCCATTGACCAGTTGCTCTCCTATGAACTGACCTCCACTTCATTCTTTCTAACTAAAGATGGATTTCTTCTGAAATCTAATAAGTCCAAAATGGTTCAGGAGCTGGAGGAAGAGCTGAAAGAACCAAACCACAACCTTCCTCCCACTTCATCTCTCACTACTGCCACTGTATTTGATGTTATGCTACACGCAAGAGCAATTGCAGCAGAAGCAAAGTCGACTAGTTTGTTTGGTGACTTTGTAGAACTTCTCATGCAACGGAGTCAGTCTCTGTCACGAGACTCTTCAAGGACTGACATCATTTTTTTACGTGTACAAAGAAGGTAGCATCAAATCAGCAGAACAACTTAGAAAGGCTACTACTGATGCAATCGAGATGAGTATTTCAGGCATGAGAATGTCTCTTCTAAAAGACATGAATGCATTCTGGGCTTCACCAAATAAAAAATACCATTTGCAACAGTTCTTTGCAGAGTACATACTCATAACTTGTAATCAAGGCACTGGTTCACTTCTTTACATTGGCAGGCTTGGAGGGGATGGAGAGACCAGTGAATACATTCCAAATGACAAGAAAACTGAAGTTCCTGGCCTGATATCTCACCTTGAGGAGGCTGAAGAAAGACCATTTCTTCTCATACACCATGCAGTTGTGGGTTCAAATGTCCAGTGTGTTGTGTTAGCATCCTCAGACATGGATGCATTTGTATGCGCAATGCACTACTACTACAAAACCTTCAAAAAGGAAGGTTTTGTGGAGTTAAGTGGAAGGGGAAATACAGTGCATGCAATAACAACCCCCCACGCTAATCTAGGATTGCATACACAATATAATCCTAGCCAACTGACAAATTAATTACAAATAATACCCCTTCCATCTTCCCATACAGCCTACTACTTCCTAGACCCCCCCTGCTACCACCAGGGTGGGACCCTCCATCTACCCTCCTGCTCTCACCAGGAGGCAGAGTCCTTCCATGCCACATATACATATTCCCCTTCCCACCACACACTACACACATCGGGTCCATCTGACGGCCCCTGCCGTCGGACTTTGCTGAAGGGCAAGCCCAAAGGGCAAGCCCGTTTGGACGTGCCCCTTCGACATGGCTGCCAGCACGGCTGCCAGTGACTTCCGGGACTTGAATGAGCAACCCAGAAGCCAGCTTCCCCCAGCCCCGTCCAATTCCTGGGGGTGGAGACACCGGCATCATGCTGCAGCTGGCAGGTGGGCGTCCCCCAGCCCGCTGATGATTCCCGGGCTCCCGGGGGGAAGATGAAAAAATCCCTCTATCCCACTCTCCAGGGGAAGGGGGCGATGGCAACTGCCCTCTCTAAACACTTCCCCACATGAAGGAGGCTGGCAGGGCATGTCCTCAATCATAAACTCTCCAGAGGGGGCAGGGCACCAAACACCCCCACACAAAGTTTCAAGGGGGGGTTTGCTATCACCAACCCCCATGTCCAAGTCTAGCCCCCTACTCAGCATAGCACCACGGGGTCTGCTGTTATTGGTACCAGCTCAGGCTCCACAAGTTCTTCTCTCTCTAACACTTCTCCCATCCATTCCCCAAGCTGGTGTGCTGCTAGATGTTTCTGTTGCCTCCAGACTTTGGGTTGCACAGGACTGGGGGGCTGCTGCTGAAGGTCGGGCTGCTGCTAAAGTATCCGCTGCTGCCATAACTGCTCATGCTACTCCGTCTCACTGCCAACACAATCTTGATCTCTTTGGTGGGGTTCACTGAGAGGAAATTGGTGTGTTTTTTGTTGTTGTGATTCTGTTGGCGCAAGCAAAATGGGCTGTCATGACTATCTGGCATCAAGCGGGATCTCTCAGTGAGCAGCTCCATCAATCTCCTTCTCTGGTGGAAATTCATTCTGAACTGGTAGAGCAGGTTACTGTCAACAAAATGGTGCTTGTTTGGACATTTTCCACTTGAGTCCATCTTTCTTTGGATCTTAGACCTCCAGCCTCCCTGCTGCTACAGGGTTCCACCCAGGTCTCCAGCTTAGCAGTGGACTCACATTTACAACAGTCCCAAACAAACCCAACTCAAGTTTCTCAAATGCAAACAAAGCTTCAGATCCCTTGTTCCTGGGGCCTCCTCCAAGGTCATTTCCCTGAGCTGGAGGAAGCCTTTCCCTTACCACCCTTCGTCCTCAGGCTTCTCTGCCTTGGTGCTCCATCCACGCCATGATGTGCAGTGATGGCAGCCAATCATGGGTAGCCATGCTGGCTGGCCATGGCTGCCTCAATCCCAGGCAGGGATGGGGCTGCAAGTAGACACACTGGACCACTATGGCTAGGGCTACCATACCTCCCCTTTAAGAGGAACCAATTCAACATGTATTTTTCTTAAGCATTTCCCTGTTAAAGGAGAGGTATGATAGCCCTAACTATGACCCAACTGGGTGACCCTTGGCCTGGGTTGTGGGCCCAGGAACATCTGGACGACCAGTTCCAGGCCAGCCACCTGCCAGGACAACAGTGGACCCACATCTGGTAGCCTGGAAACTAACCCTAACAGTGAGTCTCTGGTCCAGACAGGCCATAAGGGGCCCTCATCACATTTATTGACACCCCTTAAGTCACTCGCCCATGCCACCTTTACCTTGCTGCCTGCCTTAAATTGTGTGATTGTGCTGCAATTTCTGCCTGCCTTAAATTGTGACAATTTACAGCACTTAAAAGAGCCATACATTGACAGAAAGTGCCATACGTTGATGGAAAATACCAGAAATGGACAAAAGTTGACAAAAATGCTGGGAAATGATGGAAAATAACAAAAAAAATGCAGATGATACCAGAATTTGATGAAAAATTATGGAAATGCCAGAAATTGCAGGTGTCAATCTTGCAATAGTGGAAACACAAAAATCAATAAATAGTCAGGAAATACTGATGAACAGTCACAAGCACTTCTGAAAGGTAGGTATTTCTTGGTAGTATCTGTGACAGGGAGACATTAGACAGGGCCCTGTCTCTTTAAAGAGGCTAGGCAGTGGAGAAGCCAGTCATTTAAAAGTAAGAGGCCACAGGTAAACAGGGCAGCTGTGCAAGAGTCAGTGAATGCAGGTGTAGTGGAGGGCACCTGTGGGGTGGACAGGTGGGCTTCACAGTAACCAGAGGGTCAGATAGCAGCAGAGCAGCTAGGAGAGAGGGTTGATGAGTAGGGCAGTTGCTGTAGGTAGCACAGCTGCCTGAAATTGACTGGAGTCATTGGGAGCCAGGAAGCAAGTCATTGGATAACAAAGTCCATGATAGAGAATCTGGGAGGGTTAGAGTATGGCCCAGGGCAGATGCCCAGGATAGACCCTGGCAGCAGAGTGGAGACAAGGGATCCAGAAGATGAAAGGCAAGCAGAGTGAGTGGGCAAGCACAGTGAACATCAGGACACTGGGACTGGGATGCATTCCTTGTTATAAGTGGTGGAGAATGCGGGCACTCTGTCTCACCTCTTCATGGGGCGAGAGACCCAGGAGTCCTGCTGTTCCCCAGAGATTACCTGGCTGAGCGCCTGGAGCTGAAGAGGCATGCAGCCAGTTAGGCTGCCTCAGTGGACAAAAAATAGAGGGGTACAAACAAGCCTGAGCCCAATGAGGGCCTTTGACGGGGTGGCAGTGAGACCCAGTGGCCAGAGTCACAGGCAAAATTGAGGGGTCTGGATTTTAAAAAGGCAGAAAGTCAGTTGTGGGCCAGAATGGCCCTGATGGAGGTCTACATTGAGTTAAATGAGGAATTGTGTGCCCAAAACAAAACTTTGGCAGAAGCATTAATGGAACAGTTGAGATACATGGCATGGGTCAGTCAGGAGTTGAGGCACTGGGGTTCCCAGGGCAGAAGAGTGACTGAGAGTGCCCGGAATCTGGCCCATTACTTGAGACAGCAGCAATTATGGCAGAGGTTCCAGGACTGTGTTGTAAATCCTGAGGTAAATGGTAGAGCAGAGTGTAAAAAGCACTGTGTGTAAACTCTGGGGTAGAGGTAAAGTGTAAAGAGATAAAGGAAGGATAGAAATTGAGGGATCCCAGTGGGGAGGATATGACATTTTTTGTTGGCCTACCTCTAACCTGGAGGAAGGGCACAAGAAGACTGAGACAGGGGGGGCGAATGAGATGGTCCCAGTGGAGTAGTAACTAACTGCCTAGGGTAGGGTATAGGTGACAGAGTCAGCCCTAGGTGATTATTAATATCAGTGTGGTAGGGTGTAGGTGATGGAGCTGGCCACCAAGGTGTGAAGGTTGTAAGAAAGGTTAATCTCTGCAGGCTTTGTGGAATGGGCTCCCCAGCTATAACCCCAGGGAAGGATTCAGGCGATTGTGCTGGTTCTGGGAAGACACTGTAAGAGGGTTACACAGGCTGGATGGGGGAGTGCTCCTAGGACTATTAAAGAAACACAGAAGGTGGGTTGAGGAGGGCTCCCCAGTGTGCTAGGTGTAGATGAGCTTGGTGGCAGAGCCTGGCTGAAAGGTATGGAGGAGGCCAAGGCCCAAACACCACCAAAGGGTAAGGAGCCTGCAGTTGTCTGCAGGGGAAATGGAGTTTTGAGTGGGGGAGGGATCCTCACACCCAATGTGGGATTAGAGTCCCCAGAAAATCAAAGAGGAAATGGGGTTATGAGTCAAGGAGGGCTCCTCAGCCCCAAAAGTGGGGTTAGAGTTCCCAGGGAATGGGATAGTGGTAGGATGGATCCCTAACCATGAAGTCAGGCAGTGGAGGTGATTGAGCCGGCCTGACTAACAACCGGGAGAAAAGTTCCCTGGGGAATGGTAACAATATGTTAAGAGACTCCTCCCTGATTGTGGAATAGTAGAGTCAGGTCTTCTGGGATGTTGACCTGGCTAGAAAAAGGGGAGATGTGACAGGGAGCCCTTAGATGGGGCCCTGTCTCTTTAAAGAAGTCAGGCAACATAGTAGCCACTAGCCAGCCCTTTAAAAGTAAGAAGCTGCAGGTGAACAGGGCAGCTGTACAAGAGTGTGAAGACACCAGTGCAGTAGAGTCAATCTGTGGGGTGGTAAGGTGGGCCATCTGACCCTATGGGTCAGATAACCGATGCCAGGCCAGGCCCACATCCCCAGCGTCCAGCCCTGTCTACATAAGGTTTTCAAGGATCCATCAGCTGCTGAGTCCATGATCTGTCTGCGTAGCATCCCCCTCCACCACACCATAGAGCTGCAGAAGCTCTAGGCTGCTTCCCGCAGATCTATGGCATTGTCTGGGGCAACCCACAGCTGAGAGCTGAGCTGCAGTGGCCATCTGTCAAGCAGACAGACAGCTGCCCCACCTATGGACATTGCCTCAGGTTTGGACAGCCTGCTTCGCTGGCAGTCCTCTGGGATATTCTGGAGTACCACAAGTGGGAATGGAGTGGAGCATGCAGAGCCAGCTCCACCTGTTATGCCTGTACATCTGGCAGGCCTGCCTTTAGAAGGACAGGCCACCTGGGTGTGGGGCAGGTGTGACTGTTATTACAAATAAATGTATTAAGGCACGGGCTTTCGCCATGGCCAAGAAGAATACAGACAGCCTCCTAAATTGATGTAGTCGAAACTCATTGGGAAGGATAAACAATATAAGCTGTATAAAATATCCAAAATTAATTGAGTACATCGAAGATTAAATCCATTCTTAGCAAGAAGAACTATAGTAAGGCATCCAACATACATATAAGTACAAAAGAATCCAAAATTAACAAGTATTATAGCTATAAATAAAATACCTGAGAAATAAAAAATCGAATATAACTTAAATCTTATACGAAACAATACAGTAAATTGGTGGTAAAAGGTCTCTTTATCACCAAATAACCTCCAACTCCACACAAGGGCCAAACCGGTCCAAATAATCTGACCACAATGCTAACCTAGAATGTCATGATGATCTTTAATGTGGCTGTTATTGTCTAGAAGTACCAACTTGTCAGGCTTATTATCAGTCTTTGTTCTTGCCTGTGACTGTGATCCTAATTGTACCTTGCACCAGTGGAGTCTCATGCGTTTCCCATCTTACGTTGATGGAAGGATAATTCAACAGCTTCCTTCCTTGTCAGTATTTGCTGTGCCTGGAACATCAAGTTACAGTAGCAGCCAGGAGCACTTTTTACTAACTCCTTCGGGAGAGAAGGTATCAGTTCTTTATTTCTCATTGGAACCTGGCTATAATCATCCATGTTTTTATAAATTCAAGGCTAGACTAGTGCAAGGCATTCTAGAGGTGTGCACCAGGGGCCCATTTCAATTTTGTTCTTCTTTTTTTCATTTTCCTTATTTAAATCTGTCGTTTTTGTTTTCATAAATATTGAATTGTTTTTGTTTTTGCTTTCGTTTTCATTTTCCATTGGTTTCAATGGAAAACACATTTTTGGCTGTAACATTTTTGTTTTCCATTATATTTGGCTGAATCATGGAAAACTTATACCTCCGATGGAAGGCATTACGTGTACCAAATTACACAAAGATTGGATAAAGGAATCAAAATCTAGAAGCAGTTGAATTATATTATTTTGCAAAAGTCTTCATATACATTCTTAACTGTAACTTCTTTGTCTCACATTTAATGTAGATTAAACTTGGAAAGTTTATACCCCTTCCCATGCTTACTATCTATTCCAAGTTTTGGAAGGATTGGATAAAGGGTCCCGGTGGTATAAGCAATTAACTTATAAATGTATGTCTGACTGTAACAACTTTATATTTCAACCAGTGTACATGAAATTTGGCAGGGCTATATCTCACAATTTCATGATTATATCTGCCAAATATCAGAAATATGTGATAAATACGGCTGATGCGGCAGCATCTGTTACCGCTCCGCGATTCCATTCCTAAACCTCGG
>QEPC01013194.1:4193588-4252377 GCA_003113815.1 Sphenodon punctatus | reverse complement strand
GCACAAGTTTCACTTCCGTTCGCCAGTTCCGATGCCGCGATACCATTAGCGACAAACCGCAGCCGCAGCCCTTGGAAAGCTGCCTCTGCCGAACCGTGCCACGATGTGCAGAATAGGGGTTTCCGTCGGTAAAAGCTGCCGCGGCGGTATGCCGCTACAGTCCTAGTGATAAAGGGTCCCAATTTTATATTCCAGCACAGCGTATGCAGAGAAGGAGCCTATGCCAGGGATTCTCTTACGGGTCACTGTGGTATAAGATCAGTTTGTGATGTCAAATGGCCAGCAGAAATGTCAACCAAATATCCTCATTCTGTGCTGTGACCATCACAACTTCTCTTCCCCACTTGTTACTGGGAACTCGGAAGCATCTGTTTAGGAAAGAACCAATAGAGATCCTCTTATGTCCTCTGTCACAGTGCTGCAGGATGTGATTGTGTTGATAACTGGCCAGCATGCATGTGTAAACTATGTCTCCTGCTTTTTGGGATGCTATCCCCAAAGTCCCAGTTATGTCCCTTCTATGCTCGCCTTAGGGATTCCCCCTATGCTTGCCTCAAAGCCACTACTGATTGGTCCTGTAAAGCTGGAAGCATGCAGTAATTGGTCAGTGAATGTGTCTGTCAGTTTTTTTGGTTGCTCCCCATCCTCTCTCCTACAGCCTCTCTCCCCCTGCCATGCCAGATGGCTGCCTCTGACTGGCACTGCATGTGCTGCTATTTATCTGAATCATGGTCTTCAAGGGGACAATATAAATTGCTTATAAAATTTTGTCCCTTTATCAAGTTGGCTTGTAGTTTGGCAGAGATGACAGGGAAGGTATCTGATACACTCCTGCCAAATATCCTGTAATCAGGATGGAATATAAACATGTTACAGCTGGAGATGTATTTTCAGGTTAATGTCATAACATCAGGACCCTTTATCCAATATTTCTGAAAATTAACAGGAGTGTTAAGCTTGTGGAGGTACATAATATACAGAGGTTTAATGAAAATTGGATGGAAGAAAATGACATGCACACTCCTAATGTGTGCTATGTGGGGGTTCCTTTTATAATTTTTGGGAAACTTTAGCTAGGGCAGAGCTCCCAGGGTGGGTCACTATTAGCATATTACCCTAGTGCTTCAGAGTCTGCATCGGCTTCCATTAGCTTTCCAAGTACAATTCAAGGTTCTGGTTTTGACCTTTAAACCCTAAACAGCCTGGGGGCCCATATATCTGAAAGTCTGTCTCCTCCCCTATGCTCCATTATGATCTCTGTGGTTAGCTCAGAGCATCCTATCTCAGTGCCATCTGCCTGTCAGGCTCATATGGCAAGGGTGCACAAAGGTGTTCAGTGGATTTTGTAAAAAGATCAAATCCCCACCCACCAAATATGAAAACCTATCCACTTTATGCCTTGCAATATGCGGATGATCTAGTTCTGTTTTCACAGACTGAGAAAGGTTTAAAAAGCTCAATTAAAGGATTAATGGAGTACTGCGCTGTAAATGGCCTTGGGATAAATAATAGCAAATCCCATATTATGGTAATAGGGAGGAAGACTTCATCTCCTAAATGGAAGATCAAAGAGCTTAACTTTAATATAGTAAACTAAGTTTCATATCTTGGTTTCACTTTTACTTCTAAAGGTACGTGGGCACTCCATATTAAGAACAGAGCTTGTTTGGCTTCGAAAACTGCATGCACTTTGTTGAAAGCTGCAAATGCCCCTAAGGGTATTTCTGTTACTACAATTCTGCAAACATTTCAGTTAAAAATCCATGCTATTATTACATTTGGTCTAGAGCTTATTCCTTTCCCAGCAATATTGTGTTGTTCAACATGCACTGGTCCATTTGCACAGGGCCAAACACCCACTGGTGGGGTAGGTCCACCAAAACCATGGAGCACAGGCAATGCGAGGGATAGATAGGCAAAATGTCACAATGCAAGCAGAAGCATGCCACTCAAAACATGCACCCTGGACAGCAAGAACCCCAGAAAGCATGCAAGCACACAAAGAGATGGGTGTGCTGGTCCAAGCCATGGCTCCTAGGAAAGGTACTGGGAAGAAAGCAGGCAGTGCCAGGGAAGGAGCCCCAGCCAGCAAGGTAATGCTGGGGGACTCCGGGGCATGGGGTGGGGAAGGAGGGAAAGGACTAAGCAGCTCAGTGGAGCAGCTGTTGGGGGGGGAGGAGAGGAAGAGGAAGACAGCTGACAGCTGCCCTGCCTCATTGACATGGGGAGCACCCAGCACACTGCCAGTCAGCAAGACATGGACTCGGCCCTCCCAGCCAGCCAGGTAATGCTGGGGGATCCCGAGACGTGTGGCCAGAGAAGGGCTAGGCAGCTCTGTGGAGCAGCTGCTTGGGGGGCAGAGGGGGAGGCTGACAGGCAATGGAAATGACCATCAGCTAATGGCCATGACATCCCCTGAAGGTGAGCAGCAGCTCAAGGTGCCACGGCCATCCAGCCCCCCAAACATGTCTCAGAAGGGCATGCCCTGGACCTACTAGGAGACCCTTGATTTTATAAATCTGTGGGGGGTCGAGAAGGTTCAGCTAGACCTGGTGGGATCATACCAAAATGTTGATGTGTATGAGGGTATCTCATGGGAAATTAGATTATAAGCTCTTGGGCAGGGACTGTGTCTATTTTATTTTTTGTAAAGCACCAGGTACATTTCTGGAGCTATACATAAATGCTTATAATAATAATAATAATAATAATAAATGAGGAGTCTGGGATACAACAGAGACATGAATCAGTGCCGCCAACAGACAAAGGACCTAAGAGTGGGATACAAACACATCCACGACAACTACACCCATTACAACCATGCACAGCATACAGATCCGTACCATAAGTTACTGACTCACTTCCTCTGTGTGGACAGGGAAATAGTGACCTCCCGACTACACGGTTCTGTCTTCTCCGGGGCCTGGTAGCGAGTGATCCAGATCACACTGCTCACAACCACATCTGAGCAAGGGGAACTCAACCACCTGGCTATGACTATCTTCACCTCCTCCCTCCCCTGGGACCCATAGATCAGCAATTCCACCCCCCAGGCCCTACCTCCAGATTGCTCCCAGCAGATGCCACTGCCTACACCACAGCTGCCCCTACTGACACAGCAAGCAGCACCAATGCCTGTCCTCCCACAGGAGGTAGGTACCATCAGATCACAGTTGGCCAAGCTGAGGACCGGTGGGGCTAGAGCACTGTCACATTCAGAAGCCAACAGGAAACAAGCCATAGACACATGGAGCGGCTGCACTGAGGCCCAACACAGGATGGTCCACTCCAAGTGCAACCACACCTGCCGTAAACAACCATGGTGCCAGTTGCAGGGCTGCAACAATACCCAATGCAGCCCTACAACATGCAAGGTGGCTGGGTGAGGGGTTGTCAATGGATGGGTAGGTACCGGAACAAGGCCACCTATGGCCAGTGCCCACTGGCAAGCGCATTAGCAGTCCAGGAACATGATGTATCACTGTGTTTCCACAGGAACACTTACCAGCTGCAGAGGATGAGCAGCAAGGGGTACAGGCACAGCCCACCAGAGGCTGGAGACAGCAGCAATGACCACAGCAAGAGGCAGCAAGAAGCCATATACTGAAACTTTATCCAGATGCAGGGTAACTTTACCCAGTGCCTTGGTGAGATGGGTCTACTCGAGTCCTTGACTGGGGTTCCCTACTGAACAGGGGTCCCTGGGGCTGTACAGATGGCTGTTCTCTTCGATGTTGTAAATCACAGGGATGTCTCCCAGCCTTTGTCACCGGCCACCCCTTCCCTCCCCACTATATATATATATTAGTCATTGCATGACCAAAGGTCATTGCAATAAAATACAATAAATTATAAACAAAAAGTTATATAACACACAAAATTTACACCCCTCACACATAAATACAAAAAACAATTAAAATAATGACTGATACTTTAATACACTACTATATAAGTGCAAATAATGTAAAAAACAAAAACATACAAGAGCAGCCCATCCATAGTTAAGAACACAATTTGATAAAACTAACCCACTCATAGTCCGAAGATGGGTCCAAAAATATATAACGTTGGTCATTACTCTAAGGTGTTCAACGTTTGTTAATTTGGAAGGCCAGCTTGGCCAAACTGTGTAGCATCTCGGGTATATTTGTTGTCAACAAGAATTGAAGCAGCTGCTGGGGGGGGAGGGGGGGGAGAATATGGCCGCAAACTCAGCCAAGGTGCCAGATACAATTCTCTCCAAAATGAAGTCAGGGGACATACAAACAATACATGTAGTAAATCTTCAACCTGGCTCAAGTTGCAAGAGCAGAGCCTATCCCCATATGGCGTACCCTCTTGTTTCCTTAGGAGAACCTTAGTAGGCAACAGATCAAAATGTAGGAGGGTCAAAGTCCTTTACAATTTTGGGTCATCAATCAGTTCTAAATAAAACTCACAGCCTGAGGAGTCTTTAAACAATGTAAAAAATGGAGCACATCTAAGAACCTGGATTGCCCCCAGGTCTATCTGGATAGCTTGGTCCAAGCAATGCTCCCTAATGACTATCCTTCTTCTGTTAATTGGCAGGGACTTATACATAATAAGAGACAACCCTTGATCTTGTAAACACTTTAGGACTTGCCTCAGCTATGTCTTGGGGGCTGACCATGTATTAGCTACCTCAAGACATAAACGAAGTAGTCTGTCCTCTGCCATATCCACCACTCTTAGCCAATAAGCCACTTTGTACTCAGGGGCATGGTCCCTGTTTCTAAACATAGCAGAGGGGCTGGTGTACAGCTAGGGACCCTGAGCAGTGCTCTTAAAAAGTAATTTTGAAGGGGTTCAAGAATAATCCTAACAAAAGGGCCCCATAGTTCTACACCAAACAAAGCATTGGGTTTAGTCTTCAACTCAAATAATTTTAATGCAGGGGAGATAGATCGTCCTCTGTGCAACCTCCAGAACCTCAAAAGGCCCACAAGTGCCAGCCTCAACTTTAGCCTAGTAGCTTCGGCATGTGACTGCCAAGATGCAGAAGAATTAAAGAGCAATCCCAAGTATCAATACGAAGGTACTTGTTCGAGCCTAATCCCATCAAGGGACCAGTTATGGTTGATGTAGCACTTGCCAGCCACTACTACTTTCGATTTATCATCATTTATCACGAGCTGCTATTCTTTGCAGAACTGTCCAGCAGCTACAAGTAGCCTATCCATCCCCAATACTGAGGGTGACACAAGCACCATGTCATCCGCAAACACAAGAATGGAAATGGGTCTGGCCCCGATCTCAGTTGGTAGGAAAAAGTCCCCTCTAAGAGAGTTCACAATCCCGTTCACAAAAAAATTAAATAAAAAAGGGGCAAGAACGCACCCTTGTTTAACCCCATTTGTAACAGGTATTAAGTTGGAAGTACAGCTCTCTCACCCGACCTCACTCTCAAAGCGGTTTGACTATACAAAGCTTGGAACTGAAATATCAACCTCTGGTCTATGTTGGTCTTATACAATTTGTCCCACAAAATGTTTCTGTTTACCAAATCAAAAGCGGATTTCAAATCCAAGAAAGTCTTTTCTTATTGTGACATACTTTTCCAGCACATGTCGGAGACTAAAACAATGGTCTATCGTCTATCGCCGAGTGCCCAGCTCGAAAGCTGGCCTGCTCCTCGGGAAAGAAATTGTCCACCATGGCCCAATCCTCCAGCTTAGCTAACAAGTATCTAACATATATCTTAGCCACCACACATAATAAACTTATAGGCCAATAGTTCTGTGGAAGATTTCTGTCCTCTTTTTTAAAAATGGGGATCATAATGCTGATATTCCACCCCGCCGGCATCAAACCACAGTTGTTTATACAGGTAAAGAGTTTAACAAGAATTGGTAGCCACCAGTCGGGATTATGTTTTAATAAATCCACCGGAATACCATCAGTCCCAGGGGCTTTCTTTGCCTTAAATTTGACAAGTAGAGCTCTAACCTCTTCTGGCTCCACAGGCGACCAGAGAGGGACATTCGCCATTTGCCCTCGATCAAAGATGTATGTGTTAGGCATCTTATTGAAGATGCCCTTGAAGTGGGCTTACTATATCCCCATGTCAAGAGGGGGCTGGACAAAGGGGGGCCTAGACCCTCCCCCTTTGACCAAGGCCCAAAATTGGACCTGGTCCCCTTTCCTGACCGCCAAATCTAAGGCTTTCCAAGCATTCGCTTGAAAAACTTTCTTTTTGTTCTTTACCAATTTTCTATAAGTGCATTTCTGCCTAGCATAGCAAGTGGCTATAGCCTCAGTAGGGCCTAGTTTGAAGGCTCTAGCGCTTTGCCTAAGGTAAGCCTGGTGCCTTGCACATTCTTTATCAAACCACTTGGGGGGAGCAAAAGAAGGTCTTGCTAGGGTGTCAGCGGGGCTGCTTTCTACAAGGGATATCACAAACTGTCTTAAGAGCTGAGCAAAAAAGGAATAGATTTCCTCTGGGTCCAGCTGGGAGGAGTCCAACACAAAATGTTTTAACTTATCAAAATTTACCTGGTCATAAAGTTCTAGACATCTCTTGCCAATCCTATCTGTCCATTGAGCCCTTGTCTCAATATCTGGGTACATACCCTTAAAAGTATGGGGGGAGCAACCCATAATTGTACTAGCTTGTGAGAAGAGGGAATAAGTCAACGCAATAGGTAAATGGTCGCTAAAACCTTCCATCAAGACCTGGAAATCTAGACAGTGATCCAAAAACATATCATGAATACAAAAATAATCAATAATACTCTTGCCAGATTGTAAGTAAGTAAAATGCCCAGTAGAATCAGAACAAAACCTCCCATTTAAAATTCTCCAACAACCAGCATAAAGGAATTCAAGGAATCCCCTTGGGGGTTCAATTCATCATCCCTGGAGTTGCGGGGCGGGGGGGAAGAACTCATCCATGACCTCGATACCTAAAACTCTCGCTTGCCTAGAGGAGTTATTCCCAGTTCTGGAATTAAAGTTCCCAGCAAGTATAATTGGCAAACCCAGATGATCGTTTTCCAGGCAGGCTATATAATCCTCTAATTTCTTCCAAAAGGTCCTATCTTGGGATGAGCTAGGAGGCATATAAATATTCAGAATTTTAAATTATAAACCCCTTGGTGGGCAGCAGGGGGACTGGACCATAGTTGTCCCTGGTGGGTGGTGGGGGTACCGTGCCAGTGTTTGTTGCATGTCATGTTAACCCCTGTACCGTTCAGGGTCCACCCATTGCTAGCCTATAGCATGTCTGACAGCTGTCCCCTTGGTGCTGCCTTTCCCATGGCCTCAGCTCCCCTGGTCCTTTGCAGATGGGGGCTGGCCCCTGGATGACTCCTCCCAGTGGTTAGGTCCTGCTCCCGTGTTGCTCTGGGGATGTGTTGGTGATGTTATACTGGTATGGGTGCTTGCTGCGTCATCGGATGGACCTTCACCTTGTCCTCCTGCACGCCTTGCCCTTGCTGCCACCGGCGGCTACTGCATGTGCCGCTCCCTCAACTCTACGTGGGACCATTCACTTGCAATCATTAGTATCCTAGCCTATGCCATGTGTATGCTATGGTCCCACGCTGCATGTGGCTTTGACTGTTCACCGGGGGTTGATGGTGTTGGTGTGCCTACTGCCCCCACCATACTTGGCAACCCATGGGGGCTGGCTGACCTCAATCATGGCACCTGTACTGTGTCTGCTCCTTAGTGAGCCATTTGTGTGACACAGCAATGGTAGTCCTGTGTCTGCTCCTGCTTTGCTTTCTGGTCATGGATTGGGGGTAGAGGAGGCGTTGAGATGCTCCCTTGCTGTGGTCTGGGTTGGTGATGTGCCCATGGACTGTGTTCCACTGGGCACATGCTCCTGGTATTGTCAAGGGCCAGTGACAGCCTGCTATGGGGCATTTGTGGGTTGGCTCTGAGAGCCCGGTGAGGCCTGCATGCTCATTGCCTTTTGTTTCAATGGCTTCTGTGACTCGTCTCCTGCACTTGCCATGGATGGGACGCACTTGGAGGACCATGCATTGTGTATTCACCTGTGGGGGGCTTGCGGGTCATGGGGATGGGTTGCTACTTGGAGTCATGCATGCTCTTTTGCTGTGTTGCCTGGTTCTGGGGCAGGGGGCGTGTACTGTGGGCGACCTTTGGCCCTGTTGGTCCTTTACCTGTGCATTGGGCCATTCGCCCCCAGGTACCACCGATGGGATCGTCGTTTTTGCTTTTTCATGAAGGGACGATGTGCCTCTTGGTCTGTCTTGCTGCCTCCTCCTGTCCTCATTTTGTTGTGGCTGTTGTGGGTTTCTCATTCTCCTGACCACGCCCCTCCATGTGCCCACTGCAGTCTGTGGCTAGTGGGAGCCATAGCTGATGGAGAATATGGGATGAACTGTAGTGAGTTTGCTTCCAACTTGCCTGGCGCCCCATGGACCCCTGTTGTTGACCTCCATTGTGTTAATTGGAGCTGGGTCGGTTGGGCTGGGTTTTGTGAACTGGGAAGGAGCCCTCTGGAGGGCCTGTGCATGATCCTGTTCTTTGCTGAACTCCCCTCTTCATATGTGGGACCTGTCATGTGTTCCGTTCCTAGATACCGCTGCGCTGTTGGCCACCCTGGGAGTCTTGAGGTCATAGCTGAAAACCTACGGCATGCATGCGAGGCATTTAGAGATGGCAGTCACTCCTATCACAAGGTCCGTATATGTCCCCTGTTCCTTCCTTGCCTATGGAACACTGTTCTGTTCGCTAGGGGATGTGGTCCGTGACACGGGGCCCTCGTTCCATTCCCCCTTCCTATCTTGCAGTGTGAATGGTTGCTCAGGAGCATTCATGGGAGTGGAGGGAGGAACAGGAGCTGCTCCATGACATCCATCACCACCTCCATGTCCCAGGCCCAGAGCACCTGTTGAAGCCATAGCTAGGGGAGGCATACTTTGGAGCACATTTTGGTTTCCTGACCTGGTTGTGCTTGATCTGTTTACGTTTCTTTATCACTTCAGTAAAGTTTGTGTTTGCATGTCCCATACTTGTCTCTTTCCTGTGGGGCAGTGAGTGCCCGGGGTTTGTGTTTAGGATGGCAATTGTGCCCCCCGTGGATCTTGGCTGTGCTGCTGCCCTCCCATTCCTGCAACGGGATGGGCCAAGTGTCAGTCTCTTCCCCACAGTAGAGGGTGAGGTGGGCATGGCAACCCCCATAGGGAGGAGAGGAGTTGTTGTATGGATTTAGCTTGTGTTGTGCCAGTAGGGGGGATGGGAATGAGCCCAGAAGCACCTGGGCATCCTTTATCCCTTCCCTAGGCTACAGCAGCAGCGTGGTGGGGAGGGGCTGGCCCGTGCTGGGGATAGCCTGAGCCCCTCCCCACTGGGGATGGATGGAGATCTGGATCCCCAGGAACCGGCCGCAGTGTGCTCCCCCATTCTGAGTGCAGGAGGACTGGTGCTCCTTTTGGTGAACCCCTGAATTGTCCCTTTTTCTCTTATGGCTCTCTGGTGTCCCACTGCCAGTGCAGCCTCACGGTATCCTGCACACCCAGACCAGACCTTTCATTCCCCTTCTGCAGCCCTCCAGCACCCCACACTTCCACAGTGGTATAACTGCTTCCCTTGTACTCCCCTTCCTCACCTAGCAGTACCTTTCCCTAATCCTCCCTACACCTACTCCATCGTTTAGGGGCCTGTAGGTGTGTGCATGTCATTTTCATTATTACAATAAGGATAATGAAAATTGTCATTTTCATTATCCTTATTACAATAATGAAAACAACAAATAACAACAAAAATAGAAACAAAAACAACTTTTTGTTTTTGAAATAAAAAGGGAAAAAACTAAAAAACGTACTTCCAGCTATAACTTTTTTTATTCTTATAGAATCAAATTCTGATGAAACTTTCAATTCTGATGGAACTTGGGGAGATTGTACCCCCAATGGAGAGCATTATGTTCAATGTTCAAAAAGCTTAGATAAAGGGAACCGATTTTAGAAGCAATTGAACTTGTGATTTTAAGAAAAGCTCTATACAAATTCATGGCTACAACTTCTTTATCTTCCATCCAATTTGCATGAAACATAGGAAGCTTATGTTCCTCCACAGGATTATGAATCCTGCCAAATTTCAGAAAGTTTGGATAAAGGGTCCTGATGGTATAAGACTTTTCCAGCTGTAACATTTTTTATATTCCATCTTGTTTTCAAGTCATTTGGCAGGAATGTATCACATACCTTCCCTGTCATCTCTGCCAAACTACAGAGCAATGTGATAAAGGGACTCAATTTTATAAATAATTGAAGTTGTCCCCTTGAAGACAACTATTCAGATAAATTGCAGCACATGCAGTGACAGTCAGAGGCAGGCACCTGGCATGGAAGAAGGAGGGAGGATGTGGAACAACTCAAAAGACTGACAGACACATTCACTGGCCAATTGCTGCATATTTCAAGCTTTACAGGACCAATCGGTAGTGGCTTCGGGGTGGGTATAGGGGGTGGCCCTCAGGCGGGCATAGAAGGGACATAACTGGGACTTTGGGGATAGCATCCCAGCAATCAGGAGACATAGTTTACACATCCAGGCTGGCCAATTATCAGGGCTGGCCCCAGGCATGTGCCACATGTGCAGCCACACATGGTCCCGTGGCCAGTTGGGGCCCCGCACTTGCCTGGCTGGGCAGTAGGCTGCAGCCAGATTCTCCCCCAATAAGTTCTTCTTCCTCCCTTCCCTGGCTCCAGACCTCATCCTCACCTGCCTCTCCCTCCTAGTAGTGCAGCAGCAGCGGGGACACCGATTGGACTGGGAGATAATGCTGTTTGTTTACAAACAGCTCCTCCCCATGTGCTGATCAGAAGGTTGTAGCCTTGTAAAGAAGGTTCTTCGAGATGGCTCTCAACATTCTCACAACTGGGTTGTGCATGCTCACCCTAATCAAATAATAGACCACGTGATGGTCTCAAGCTCCTCTAGTATAAAAAGCACTCTCCCCCTCAGAATGACAGTTCCTTCCAACCCTTTCTAGAAATATAAGAAAAGAATTCCATGCGGGCTGGAAGGGTGGGTGTTGTGAGAACGTTCGACCCCATCTCAAAGAACCTTGTTTACAAGGTAGCAACCTTCTTTTCTTCTTCGAGTGGCTTCTCACATGATATTTTTACATGGCTCCGCCAGGTGGAGAATGTGCACATGGGGCATGCACATGTGGGGCATGCACATGGCTGCACATGCATCTCCACTCACCCACCACTCATCCACATCCACATAGTAACCACCGTTTCCCCCGGTTGCTCCTTGCGTGGGGACGAGTGGTGGTGGTGGTGGTGGATGCGTGTTAGGCGGGCGCGCATGTACCCCCACTCACCATGGGCACGTGCACCATGTTGTTCACACGAGGCTCCCCCACCCATGAACACACAGAAATCTGCGTGTTCATGACTGGGAGAGGCCCGTGTAAAAAGGACCACATTCTCACACCTGTTTTACTTATACTATCTTAGGTAGGAATTTAGGATGTAAAGCAATATCTATTCTGTCTTGGAAAATAAATATGCAAATATGGGTTTGAGATTATTATGGCTGCTATTTCACTAACTCTTCTTAATGAAGTTATTGCCAACAGGAATACTGTATTTAAACCCACACCCCATAACCAGTTCATTTGCACCCCCATATAATCAAGTCACACTGCCCCGTGAGCACAAATTAAATGGTTATGGGTGGGGGCAGCGTGAATTGATTATATGGTGGCGGGGTTGCAAATGAACTGGTTATGGGGTGGGGGCAGCATGAATGGATTATGTGGGCACAACTGAACTTGTTATATGTCTCTTTTCATGGCAAAATGCACTTAATAAGATAGCTGCATTTTGGGTGTCTTGTGCAGCACCTCTGGACTGGTTGCACTGCATGCGTGCACAAGGCACAGGAGGCACCGGCAGCAAGAAGCAACAGGCCCTGGAGACAAGGCTGGCTATGCTCGCACCTCCCTCCCCCAGTAAGGCAGTGGATGCAGCCAGTCTCTCTGTGCCTGCCTCACTGCCCGCTTGGCTGCCCCTGCAGTGGAACCACTCCTGGAGAGTGGTGGTAGATGCTCGGCTGGGGAGGGGGGGGGAAGCATTGGGAGACCATGCTTCTCTATGGTTGCTCAGAGTGGTGGAGAATGGGAATCCTTCCTGTCCAGATGGAGTAAGTTTTATGTAAATGTATACATTTGCATAATCAGATGGGGCCTGATTATGCAAATTAGGCCCCGCACCAACACTCCGTCATGGCCTCACAAACCCTGGGGCCGGCCCTGCCAATTATCTTCTCAATCACATCCTGCAGCACTGTAACAGAGAACATAAGAGAATCGCTATTGGCTCTTTCCTAAACTGATGCTTCTGACTTCCCAGTAACAAGTGGGGGAGAGATGTTGGGATGGTCACAGCACAGAATGAGGATATTTGGTTGACATTTCTACTGGCCAATTGGCAACACAAATCGATCTTATACCACAGTGACACGTAAGAGAATCCCTGGCATAGGCTCCTTCTCTGCATATTCTGTGAAGACATATAAAATTGGGACCCTTTATCACATCTTTCTGATATTTTGCAGAGATGATCATAAAAGTGTGATATACAGCCCTGCAAAAGTTAATGTCCACTGATTGGACTACAAAGTTGTTACAGTCAGACATACATTTATAAGTTATTTGCTTATACCACCAGATCCTTTATCCAATCCTTCAGAAAGTTGTCAGAGATAGTAAATATGAGAAGGGGTATAAACTTGCCAAGTTTCATATACATTAAATGTGAGGCAAAGAAGTTAGAGCTAAGAATGTATACAAAGATTTTTGCATAATAATATAATTCAACTGCTTATAAAATCGGATTCCTTTACCCAATCTTTTTGGAATTTGGTACACTTAATGCCTTTCACTAGAGGTACAATCTCTCCATGTTCCAGCTAAATATAATGATAAATTAAAAAGTTACAGCCAAAGGTGTGTTTTCAGTTGAAGCCAATGGAAAACAAAAAACAAAGCAAAAAGGAAAAAAAAAATTGATATGAAAATGAAAATGATATTTAAATAATGAAAATGAAAAACAAAAATGAAAAACGACATGGACCCCTGGTGCACACCTCTAGCATTCTCTTTGTATCTGTTTGGGTATGTCTTGCATCTGCCTGTCTCACCATGGTATGATGGCAGCGATTCTTGCATGCCCCATCTCTCTCCGCCCCTCCCTCCCCCACCTACTCTGAGCCTCATTGGGTCTGAACATCAGCACCTGCTTCATTTGCCCCCCCCCCCATGGCCATTTTGGACCATGCTCCTGCAGGGTGTGGTTTCAGCTCCGATCAGTGTGGCGGATGGTTATGTTTATCTGGTGTTCTGTTCGGTGGTTGGGTGTTGGGTTTAAATGAGGCTATGGCCCTCATGGGACCGGTGCCTGTGTGAATCTCTTCCCATGCACCGCCTTTGGGTGGGTGGTGCGTAGGTTCCTTCACCCACCCACCGCTCATTTATGCCTGTATAAAAACAGCCTTAAATCAGTGGAGACAATTTGCTAATTTACTAATATTTCATGCAAACGTTTTAAACATTTTTTTAATACTGGATGTTCCATAACTCTTGATATTGTGCTCTTCGTTAGTAGTAAAGGCATTTTATGTTATTACCTTTCATCACTTTATAGAATTTACCTCAGTTTTGAAGAAAACATTTCAAGCTCCACAAAACATCTTGGAAGCAGTAACCCTTTCATTTGTTGTTAATTCCTTCAACAATATCACCACTTCTTGCTTCGATTGCTGTTCTGTCTCTGCTGCCATGGGCTTCTTATAGCTAGGATAAGAAGGGGTTAGGTATCTGTAAGGCCTGTTCGCTCAGGTGCCTTTTCATTTTTTCTTTGCATTAGATTTTGTTCATTAGTTACTCTGCTTCCTTTTATGGCTATGATAATGATATTCATTGAAAACTGCCCGCTTGATACAGCAAGCTGCACTTTGCAGAAAATCATCATTGCACATAGATTCTGTCCTCTTCTAATACATCACTAGAATGTAGAAGCAAAAAGGGTGTTTGTTGTCAGTTACCTTCCTGAAAGGTATGTGCATGTAAATTTTCTATTGATTGACTTGATTGTTGAATTCTTTTTAGCCATGGGAGTTAATCCACATACATGTACAAAAAGTATAAAATGTATTGAAAAAAGTATATTTTGTTGGGGTTATTTTTGTTTCCCCTAAAGTATGTGGATTGCTTTCCCACTCTCTATAAAAGCTAACTCATGTCTAATTACTTGAGAAAGCTTCAATTTATGGATTAAAAATACATGACCTTATCTTGGAAAAATTGCTTTCCCCCCTCCTCCATTTATTTATAGAGAAGAGTCAGCTTGATATCTAAAAGCCACAGATCTCTTAAAATGCCCCTACAGACAAATCACATTCCAGTCCCTACATATTTTTAATGTAAATTACAGTCAAATAGTGTCATCTTTCAAGTAAATAAAGCAAATTTTCTTCAGCAAAGCTCCATCTTATTTTTTCTTGCGGACGGAAAGTTCTTTACTTCTGACTTTCTGGTAAATTGCTGTTGAAATTGCAATCTCCGGTGTATCATTGAGTTGGCTTATCTCTCACACACATCCTGAAGCTTCCAAATAAGGTTTGTATTTGTGATGATTGTGGCCAGTGTCTCATTTCACTGATAGTCTGATTATCCTGTCTAGTTTCATAAATCACTTCTAAATTCTTTAAACATCACATCCAGTCCCATATTTTAGGAGGTACCCATTAGTAATCATGGTCAAGTAGGGTTTTTCCTGTTTTATCTTATCAAATGTTTATATCTTTGAAAGTCATATTTCAAATTTTAAAAAAACTTGAGACATTAACACCCACTTTAGCTGGGCCCATGATGCAGCTTTGGTGGCCGCCAGATGTTTGCCCACTTCTACCTCTGAACAGGCAGTTGATTGCTATATAATGCATCACAAGCTACTGTTGCCCCATCTGGCCAATGTGGGGTAATGGGTCACCTCCTGTCAGGATGGTCCCTTGCAGACTCCCCCTGTGGTGTGGTCCACCAGCACCATAGAGCCACAGGTGTAGTTTGCTATTCCTGTGTGGCTATGTCATGGCAGGGGACAGGATAGTGAGTGGGCTGATGGGTGAGTGTGGAGCCAATGGGCACCTGCCCGTGGATGGCTTCTTGGCCTGCCCTGGGGTGTGGTGCAACTTGTTACGGCATCCTAACCTGTCCCCGTCCCCCAGCTTCCCCATGGGTGACTGATCATTTGGATTGTTTTCCCTGCTGTCTCAAAGTGTGGTGGCTGCTTTTGCCCTTCCCGGGGTGGGCGGGGGAACCGACCAGCCCTGTCTCATGTGACTTTACCCTTTACTTCATATTTTAATGGTTGTTGTCTAAAATTCTGGTAGACTATCATAATGACTTTTAAGCTGAAATATGTAGCATAGTGGATCAAATTTTGCTCATTTGCAGTTATATAGAAGTACACTAAAGCCATAAATGAGAACCTTGCCTCATTTCAGTGACAGTGCAAGACCTGGCTATTCCACCAAGCCTTTGGTGAGGGAGATGAGGGTGGGTGGGGAGGATGGGTTTTTTATTTTCTTCGATGCCTCCCTTTTATGTATTTTATATATATATTGCTGTTTGCTGCCTGCCTGCCTGCCTGCCCGCCCTGCTTGCTGCTTCAGGGAATGGGAGCCCTTCCTGGACTCGTCCCTCCTCTAGACGTTCCAACTGCCCAGCCTTAGGCCCAGGCAACACTCTGCCCCTCCTCTCCTGTGGGAGGAGAGAGCAGCAGGGCCAAGGATTTCCCAGGACTTTTGGGACAAGGGAGGCAGATAAGAGCCCTGTTGCTTGGCAGACCCGCAGGCCACACACCGCAGGTCATGTGCCTAAGAGCCACTGTCAAAGGGTCCTTAGGTGTGGGCCTTAGTGGGACTGGGAGGGACGAGAGGACAGTAACGTGGGTGGACAGTAATTTTTTTGAGGACGTATTACTTGACCTATGGGAAAGAGGGGCAATGGGACTGGGTTAGGAAGGGAAGGGTTGAAACCCTTGGTGTGATCGAGGGGTGCAACCCTTGTGAGAGTGAGGGGCATCCTCTGGTGACTGAGGAGGATGGGGGATTGAAGGTAGGGATGGGAAAACGCAGTTCGGAAGTTCAGAATTCGGACCAAACTCGACCAATTTGGTCAACCAGACCGAACTTCCAAACCAAACTCGATTTTTGAACCGAACTGAATTTCCTAACTCGGCTCTGTTCGCCCATCCTGAAAAGATAATCTTCCATTTAGTTCAAGGGGGTTTGAATTTCTGAACTTTGTTCGGAAGTTCAGAGTTCGGACCAAACTTGTATCTGCCCCAATCAATAGCCCCCACTCTGGTGGTGAGGTGATTGTTGATCAGAGGGCCCCTTGGTTTGATGCTGATGAATGTGAGGTCAGTTGCCAATAAGTCAACTATGGTCCGGGAGGTGATCCTGGACCAGGCGGTTGACTTCGCATGTATTACGGAGACCTGGCTGGACACTGAGTCGGGGTGTATATTGGCTACCTTATTCTGACCGGGTACTCTGTTCAGCATCATTCGTGGCCATGGGGGTGGGGGAGAGGGGGCGGGGGAGTGGTGTAGCCATTATTTTTAAGGAGACTTGGTCTGTGAGGAGATTTCCTGCGCAACGTATCGTGGGAATAGGAGGCCTCCATTTGGTGTTGAATTTGGCCGGAGACAGAGATGGGGTACTGCTGATATACCAGGCACCTACCTGTACAGCAGCTTCCCTGCTCGCTCTGACTGAACTGGTGTCGGAGGTGGTCTTGCGGTCCCCCAGGACAATAGTCCTAGGAGAATTCAATATTCATTCTGATGCCAGTTTTGGAGGGGCGGAGCATGAGTTCATGGCCGCCATGACAACCATGGGCCTGATTCAGAGTGGTGGGTCCCACACACATTGGAGGACATACCCTGGGCATGATTTTTTGTAATAGCCTTGAGGCGGGGGATCCATTAGCAGGGGAGGTGTCAACAGTACCCTTGTCATGGATGGATCATTATCTCCTCCAGGCTGATATCTTGGTNTCCTGCGCAACGTATCGTGGGAATAGGAGGCCTCAGAGTGGTGGGCCCCACACATGTTGGAGGACATACCCTGGACATGATTTTTTGCACCAGCCTTGAGGCGGGGGATCCATTAGCAGGGGAGGTGTCAACAGTACCCTTGTCATGGATGGATCATTATCTCCTCCAGGCTGATATCTTGGTGCATGTCGGTCCCCAGGAGGGTGCTGAACCAGTTAGGTTGGTTCACCCCCGAAGGCTTATAGAACCATAAATGTTTTGGATTGCCCTAGGGGATATTTCCTCTGACTTCGATGGCCGTTCGCTCAATGACCTCGTGGTCTTGTGGAATTCTATGCTGATGGAGGCCATCGACCATGTGGCTCCCAAGCGTCTGGTCCCCAATCGCTGACAACGCAGGTCCTCATGGTATATGGAGGAGCTGCAGTGGATGAAGCAAGAAGGGTGATGGTTAGAGCGATGGTGGCATCACTCTTGTACTGAAATTGACCAATTGTGACAGAGTCTGGTTACGTACCTATTGCTGTGGTGGTGCGGGCAGAAAATAAGGTTTTCTTTGCTGCCCTCATTGCGTTTGTTAAGTCCCATTCAGCTGTGCTCTTCCGAGTGGTGAGGGGACTGGTCAGTCCAGCCTCCTTCCACCTGGATTCAGAGTTATCGAATGCTTGCTGTGACTTGTTTGTGGACTTTTTTGTGGATAAAAATTGCTCAAATCCACCACGGCTTTGATCCAGCACTTTTAACAGTGGGTGAGCTAGAGGCAGTCGAAACCCCATCTTGTCCTGTTTTATGGGATGAATTTCAAGACGTGTCACCCTCAGATTTGGGTGATGCTCTTGGGACTGTTCAAGCCACGTATTGTGAATTAGATCCATTCCCATTATGGTTGGTTAAAGCCAGCCAGAAGACATTAGGGCCGTTGCTGACCGGGATAGTCAATGCCTCCCTTAGGGAGGGCAGGGTGCTAGATTGCCTCAAGGAGGCAGTGGTGCGGCCCCATCTCAAGAAGCCATCATTGGATGCTGATGCCCTAGCCAGCTATTGGGCCATCTCTAAACTTCCCTTTTTAGGGAACGTTATTGAATGGGTGGTGGCTTGACAGCTTCAGGAACATTTGGACCAGATCAACTTCCTTGATCCCTCACAGTCTGGCTTCCATCCAGGTTATGGCACAGAGACTGCGCTTGTGGCCTTGGTCAATGACCTCTCCTGAGAGTTGGACCAGGGTAATTCAACCCTGTTGATTTTGTTAGATCTCTCTACTGTATTCGATACCATTGATCATGAGTTCTTGGTGACTCGGCTGCGGGACCGGGCAGGAATGAGCGGGACTATTCTTGAATGGTTCCGCTCTTTCCTAGCCGGGAGAACCCAGTGTGTGGTGCTGGGTGATTATTCATCTTCTCCCTGAGGCCTCATGTGTGGAGTCCCACAGGGTTCCATAGTGTCCCCTCTCTTGTTCAATGTGTATATGCAGTCTTTGGGGGAGGTTGTCAGAGAGTTTGGCGTAAGGTGTCATCAATAAGCTGATGACACCCAACTATATCTCTTGTTTTCATCAGACCCAGGTCCATCAGTCTCGGTGCTTACCCAGTGTTTTTCAGCTGTGGGGGACTGGATGAGGATGAACCGCTTGAAGTTAAATCCTGACAAGGCAGAGATGATGGTTGTGGGGAAAGTCAGGGGAGTGATGACCCCCGTCATTGATGGGGTCTGTCCTCCCCTGTTATCCCAGGTCCATAGTCTGGGGTGCTCCTTGATCTACAGCTCCACCTGGATGTCCAGGTGGAAGCTGTGGCGAAGGGTGCATTTCGCCAATTACACATGGTACGTCGGCTTAGGTCATATATCTCGGACTCGAATCTGATCATCCATGCTTTTATTACCTCAAGATTAGACTAGTGTAACACGCTCTATGTGGGGCTACCCTTGGTGATGGTTCGGAGACTGCAGCTGTTGCAGAATGCAGTGGGTCGTCTCCTGAAGGGGGCGGGCCAGCGCGGGCACATTTCTCCAGTGCCTCATTCTCTGCACTAGCTGCTGATAGTCTTCCAGCTCCAATTCAAGGTGATGTTGTTGAAGTTTAAAGCCCTAAATGGCCTGGGCCCTACTTAGCCGCAGGACCGCCTTACACTCCGGATTCTGAATCGGCGTCATGGTTGACCTCTGGTGTCGACCATGAATAGGACATTCTCAGTGGTTGCACCATGACTGTGGAATTCACTCCCATTAGAGGTCCACCTAACTGACGACTTCCCCTCTTTCTGTAAAAAGTGTAAGACCTGGCTGTTCCGCCGGCCCTTTGCTGAGGGAGATGGGATGGGTGGGTTGGGTTAGGGTGGGGTTTTATTGTTTTGGTTTTTTTTTTTAATTCTGGGAATGTTGTTTTTAATTAATTTTATTATTTGTTTTAAGATGTTGTTAGCCACTCCAAGATGCTTGTAGCAGGAGGGGGTGGCATGCAAATATTATAAATAAAATATTTTTACATATTTTAATTTTTGTAAGCCACCTCGAGCTGCCTAGGCAGGATAGGCGGGATATAAACGGTATAAATAAATAAATAAATAAATAAATATGGAGTTACGCTATCTATAAATGGACATAACTCAGAAGAAAATATGCTGCAGTAATTCCAGCTTTAGACAAGTGTTCTTTTCATGTAGGAATCAAATTTGACTCCCTTTCCCCCCCTCCAAACAATTGTACTGAAGAAGGGGGATGGAAATTGGTGCAAATCCTTAACATCAGAGTGGAATTTGGCCTGAATAAGATAGATAATCATTATCCAGCCTACAATGCTACTTCATTGGTCTAAAGTATCATACACTAGTATTAACTGATTGTCATTTGCAATCAGGTTTCTAAAATCAATCTTAGTTTCTCAGTATTATGTTTACCTTAGAAGACTTGGGTGTTGAGCATGAAACACCCTCAAGTTTATAAAATAAATATTATGAAAAGTCTCCTATACGTTACTTAATCCATCAGCAGGAACAATGTGAACGTCAAAGTATTTTAGCTTAAATGTCAATATTCGAGTCAAGCACCAGAACAGATCCCTCCCCCCCCATCTGATATCAGTGATCTGTGACATTCACAGTATCTGAAGATCAGGACACATGTTTAGGGGGTAGATTTTCAAAGGCTAAAGTGGCCCATGGATGTCTAACTTGTGTTCAAAGTCAATGGAAGTTAGTCATCTATGTACTGCCCTTTTAGTCTTTCATCACCCAATACAGAAAGTTTTAGTACAGGATCTTAACCTTTGGGAATTTGGATGCAATCACATTTTATACAGCATAGTATTCTATATCATTTCAGGAGGACTGCCAACATTGGAACTCCATTCTTCAGGCATTGAACAAACACATGAGAGACGATCACTTTCTGTTTATGTCATCCCCATTTTACAGCTGGGAAACTGAGGCACCCAAAAGGATTGCTCAAGGCCACACAGGATTTCCATATAAAGTGGATATCTTTTGGGAGCTGAACCTAAGTTTCTGTATTTCTAATTAGCATTCTAACCACTAGAATGTCCTTCCCTTGCCTGCCCCAAAGAGCTTGAAATCTACACAACCAAGAAAAGGTAGAATTATTATTGTTGTTTCCATGGTAGAGTTTGGGAACCAAGGCACGTACAGATTAAATGTCTATGGCAGAGTTGGGAATAATTGCATATTTACAGCGACAGATCTTCAGTCTGTCTTATCATTCACAGCAAGGCTAACTATGTATTGTTCTTATTCTACCCTCACTTAAATAGTGTAAATCCAAAATAACTTAATACAAGTAAATGGCACTGTGCTAATGCAAAATGAGTACCAAGATCAGAATCAGGCTCAACATTATGTTTACGGTAGCTTTCACTAAGAGACGATAATTCTATTATCTTTAATTGTACAACATCCTGGCGGAATGGCTCTAGAGTTTGGCTCCAAAATGGAAGTTGTTGCATAGCAAAAATCCAATACTTTTTATTTATTTAATTAATTAATTAATTTATTTATTTATTTATTTAAAGCATTTCTTAGTTGCCCCATATGCCTACGGCACCTCGGAGTGACGTACAATTTAATAAAAACAATTCAGTAAAACAATTTTTTTTAAACAGCACACAATTTAAAACAGGGTTAGGAGGACAAATAAATTCAAATAAAAATAAGGGTAGGGAGGAGCTAAAAACCCTAACCCACCCTCCCCCCCTTCTCAAAGGCCTGGGCAAACAGCCAGTTTTTACAAGCCCGCCGGGATGTTAAAAGGCTTGGGGCCAGGTGAGCTTCCCCCGGGAGGGAATTCCACAGATGCGGTCCGGCCACCGTGAATGCCTTCTCCATTGTGGCCCCCACTTAACATGGGGGAGCTCCAAGAAGGCACCCCCGGAAAACCAAAGAAGCCACTCTGGGGCGCAGAGGGTGAGGCAGTCCCTGAGATACGAGGGGCTGAGACCGTGAAGGACCTTATAAATTAATACCAATACCTTGAACCTGGCTCAGTACACTTTGGCAACCAGTGCAGAGCCAGGAGCACAGGTGTTATACGCTCCCGATGACCCATCCCCATTAGGAGCCGGGCTGTCGCATTCTGCACTAGCTGCAGCCTCCGAACCAGGAGCAAGGGCAGCCTCACGTAGAGCACATTGAAGTAGTCCAGCCTCGAGGTGACGAAGGCATGGATGAGGGAGGCCAGGTCCGGCCCGGAGACATACGGACGCAGCCTACACACCAGATATAACTGGTGGAAGGTGGTCTTTGCCACCACCTCCACCTGTCAATCCAGGTGGAGATCTGAGTCCAATATCAACCCCAGACTCTGAACCTGCTGAGCTATAGGAGGGTGAACCCCCTCAATCAGGGGGGCCGACACCTCCCTCGCTCTCCCCACCATCATCATCTCCGTCTTATCAGGGTTGAGCTTCAGTCTGCTCTGCCACATCCACTTCGCCACGACCTCCAAACACTGGGATAGCAACAAAACAGCTGGGTATGGATCATCTGAAAAAGAAAGGTACAGCTGAGTATCATGAGCATATTGGTGACATTACACCCCGAACACTCTCACGACCTCCCCCAAGGGCTACATATATACATTAAATAATAATGGAGACAGAATGGAACTCTGAGGAACACCATAGGAGAAGGCGCGGGGGAAAGATGTTTCAGCTCCTAATAACACCCGCTGGTTTCTCCCCAAGAGGAATGAGCAGAACCATTCAAGAAAAGTACCATCCAGACCCCCCAAGTCACACAGCCGTCTCAGCAACAGCCCATGGTCCACGGTATCAAAAGCAGCCGAGAGTTCTAGCAGGATAAGAAATGTAGAACATCCTGCATCCATCTCCCGGCAGAGATCGTCGACCAAGGCCACCAACGCTGTCTCAGTGCCATTGCCGGGACAGATCCCCAATTGAAAAAGGTCCTGGAAACCGATGCTATCTAGATGCACCTGGAGCTGGATCGCCACCACCCGCTCAATAACCTTCCCTAAAAAGGGAAGGTTAGAGACAGGTCAGTAGCTGGCACGTGCATCCACATCCAATGATGGTTTCTTCAGCAGGGGACGTACCACAGCTTCCTTGAGGCTAGGCAACAACCTCCCCTGCCGCAGGGATGTGTTAACCACTCTCGTCAGCACCGTCCCCAACATCTCCCTCAAGGCTTTCACCATTCAGGACGGGCAAGGATCAAGTTCACAACTGGTGGCTCGAACTGATTTCAGAGAAGAATCCTCTGGCCTTGGGCTTCCTATCCCAAGTGCACACAGGCTCAAACAACGCAATCTGCAATGTTATTATCAAGTGGGCTTGACAGAATATGCCATGCACGTGCCCTGACATTCACAGGGGAAAGGAAATGCTCTCAATTAAATGGAAAAAGTTTCTTGTCAGAAGGAAGCCCATGTTTACAAAAACATAGTTTATACACACACACACACACACACACACACACACACACACACACACACACACGAGGAATATGCATCTCATGTGTAACACGAGGATTGTGTGTGTGAAAAGAGTTGAGCTCTCCCCCCCCCCGCCACCTATGTCAACTAACCCCCAAGAGCATTCCTGTCCATCGACCTCACTTCTCCAAGCTCTGTTTGTTTCCTAGTGGGTGTGGTCTATACCATGGGAATGGGACAGGGAATGTGAGGCATGAGCAAGAGACAACTCTACATGGCAGGATGGTTGAATGTGTGTGTAAACAGACAGATGCAGAGACAGCCTGCCCTGAAACTGCTCTGGTAGTGCATGCACTCCAGCGTCCACCCACTGGCAGCCCTGCCTCAGTTCATTTTAGATGGACCTGCCAGCTGCCCTGGCCTGCAGTCTTCCCATGTGCCTCCCCACACCATAGAGTTGCAGGTGGATCACCCAATGTTGTAGGCTGGTGCCTGTAACTCTATGGTGTTGCCTGGGATTACGGCCGGATGAAAGTGGAGCTACAGTGCGAGTCCACAGAGTAGACAGACAGCAACTCCGCCTTGGGCTAGTGCCCTGGGTTTGGCTGGTCCGCTCTGTAGGCAGTGCTCCGGGATGGCCTGGAGCACTGCAAGCAGGGCTAGCCTGGAGTAGGTAACACTTACTCCACTTCCACATATGGCAGAGCACATTTAGATGTGAAGCAAGCAGCGCGGTCAGCACCAGGGATATCCCTCTGTCTAAAAGCATCCATTGTCTCTTGCTCCTGCTGCAAACTCCTTGTACCTTATGCCCTGGCGCACACCACCTCCTTGGAGAAACAAACAAAGCCTAGAGGGATGAAAATGGAAGGAAGGAAGCATATGTTCTGGGCGGAGGCATGTAAGCATGACCAAAAGGGAAGGGCTGGGTCAATTTGTGTGACCTTAAAACTACTCACGTTTTGCCTCTGAAACACACAGCGGACAAATGAAAGTTTTAGGCAATGGGATATGCTATTGAACTCAAGTGTCTACACTGATATTTTTCTCCCATTGGTATAGAACAAGATTACAAGGATGAAGGGGGTGGGGGTGGGGAGAGTGAACAGGCTAAATAGGATGCAAAAACAAGGTCTGAGCTCAGAGTGCCACAGACAGCAAAAAGAAAGTCACAGATCCACACGTCTGCAAATCTCCAGCTATCCATAATAACAACCTGAGTTAATCCAAATATAGTATGTCTTTTCTGAATAATATAAACAGTAAATCTGTAGCTATCACGCATTAGGCAAACATTCATATGCATCAGCAGAACTAGTCTTTTACAGTATTCAAAATTATTATGTTGTATGTCTTTCGATTTAAGAGTATTTTCTTTCCCATTCATAGTACAGATTTCCCAAGGTAAACAGCGTTTTTTCAGCATGATCATACCAGTTTTTAGTATTGCACAGAGGAGGAAAAAGCAGCCACGATGTTTTTTGTATTGCCCCAGCTAGAGTTAAAGCAATTTGGAGGGAAAGCTAAGACCTCAGGGAGATTGAAAACTTATTGTATAATTTTGAATTTAGATGAACATTCCTTCATAAAGGAGTCATAAATATTGCATCCAAGTTTTTGACAGATCAATGGTTTAAGCCTTGGATTTTATTTCATTTTTTTTTTTTAATTGATTGCTGCTTTCAAGCAAGTGGACACAAGTATCCAGCATAGTGGAGTATAAGGCATTTTGTCGACGCACCCGGCCCAATGAAACTCAGAGACAGTATATGGGTTTAAACAGGCCACACTCTTTATTTTCAACATCATGGGGCTGGTGGGTAATTTCACTAAGCAATCAGGGTCCAGTAGGGATGGGCGAACAGAACTGAGTTTGGAAATTCGGTTTGGTCTGGAAGTTTGGTTGAACTAAATGGAATATTATCTTTTAGGGATGGGTGAACAGAGCCGAGTTCGGAAATTCAGTTCGGTTCAAAAATCGAGCTCGGTTTGGATGTTCGGTTTGGTCAACCGAACTGGTCGAGTTCAGTCCGAACTTGCAAACCGTGTTCGCCCAGCTAATTGTAACCATTAACTCCAGCTCAGTCCTGGATGTGCCTTCCGGTGTCTGAGCCCATTAACTTCAACCTCACCCCTTCGACAGGTAACTATTTATTTATTTAGTCGATTTATATCCCGCCCCTCCTGAAAACAGCTCGGGGCGGGATATAAATTGACAGACTAAAGCACGGGGGCAAGATGTTTCCACTCCCAGCACTACCCACTGGCTTCTCCCTGAGAGAAATGAGCAGAACCATTCAAGAACAGTCCCATCCAGACCCCCCAGGTCACGCAGCCATCTCAACAGCAGCCCATGGTCCACGATGTCAAAAGCAGATCTAGCCGGATAAGAAATGTAGAACATCCTGCGTCCAACTCCCGGTGGCGATCATCGACCAAGGCCACCAAGGCCATCTCGGTGCCATAGCCAGGGCGGAACCCAGATTGAAAAGGGTCCAGAAAACAGATGCTATCTAGATGCGCCTGGAGCTGGATTGCCACCTCCCACTCAATAATCTTTCCTAAAAAGGGAACGTTAGAGACAGGTTGGTAGCTGGCCAGTGCATTTACATCCAATGATGGTTTCTTCAGCAGGGGGCGCACCACAGCCTCCTTGAGGCTAGGTGACAACCTCCCCTACTTCAGGGACATGTTGACCATCCTCGCCAGCACCACCCCCAACGTCTCCCTGGAGGCTTTCACCAACCAGGATGGGCACGGATCAAGTTCACAACTGGTCACTCTTACAGACCCCAAGACATCCACTGCATCGACTGGCGTCACTTCCTGAAACTCCTCCCACAAAGTTGGACCAGACGGGGCCTCCATCACCTCGCACTCTCCAGCTACTGCCCCCAACTAGCCATGGCCGAAGGGGGCTACCCGCTCTGGGCAAGAGTAAGGAGTTACCATGTCCGCAGGGCTGAGGACTGTGCCTGTTCTTGCTAACCAGGCTAAGACACCCCTCCCAGGGACACGACCCCAGTACATGCTGTGCCCACCATTGCCTGGGTATCACTTCCCCATCTCATAAGGAGATGGCTCAAAAATTTCCTATAACCTTACCTATTTATCTTTATATCACATACTGGACCCCTGCCACAAAGGGGGAGTCACTCCCAAACTCCCCTGACACCCACCGCCTAACAACCCAACATGGACTGCATATGTACCATCAAAGCACATAGATATTTCTCATTTCCAACTGGGGACAAATGCACCCCATCATCCCGGTACAATTCTGGATGTGTGTGGACTATCTCTGGAAGTCTGACCGTGGTACCTCCCATTCCTCTTAACCATTTCTCAATTTCCCTATTTATATTTCTTCTAGTCTTATCTACTCTACTAGGACTACTAGCCCCAATCCACTTTAACCTTGGAACTAAACTGGTCCATACTAGATGCACCTGTGGAAACCATTGTCTAACTAATAACAAATCATCCTTAATTCCTATTACCAAATTCACCCCTTTTTGGGCCGGTATGTCATTTTCTCCAAGATCAATAACTATTATGTGTGGTGTTGGCTTATCCCTCATTCATTGGGAGTGTAGGCAACAACTGGTGCCACCGCATTCCGTTCCTCCCGTTCCACGTGAATCGGGCCCTTTTTGACAAACCTAACTGGACACCACCGGAGTCTGCGCCGCTGCCTTGTTTGCCCAACGTACCAGGCTGTAGCCCAGGATCCACACCTCTCTTCTGGTAGCCACGGCGGTAATGCATCCTGATGAAATAAATCACAATCAATATGGTGAGGGCCTCACATACTTCTTGTATGCCCTTGATTGCCATCTACCAACTGCTTTAATTTCCTCCTCAGCTAATCCAGCGGCCACCGCTGTTGTAGCAGCTCCAATCCTAAATGAGTGGGTCCCAAATTCCCCAGGCAGGAGCCCCATGTGCTCCAAGGCCTTACAGAACAGTGCTGCAAACTGGTAACAAGTCAGAGGGGCAACTCCCTTATGCAAGAACAGCCTCCCAAGAACGCGTGGGCAAATACTAATGTATTTTTTCCTCTGCACCCTGGGCAAATGGTCTGGTCCCCGATTTTATGTAATTGCACCAGTTGCCCCCTCCTCCTATGGTTGGTCTTAGAATACCAGAGCTGCAGCCTCAGAAATGCACTGGACCACTCGAGGTCATCTATCTACACTGCCCTCTCAGTGTTATCTCTCCTGGATATGGCCGCAATCTTGTTGATCCTAAAAGCTCCAAAAAATGCAACAACATACTCCATAGTGAACAGTTGTGTTTCAAAAACATCCTTGCATACTGAAGGGAGAACACCGACTAGGTGCTGCAGTATGGTGGTGGTAATGGGGGCCCTGACCTCCCCTGGTGTGGATGCCCCCCTGGCCCAGCTTTCCAACATATGCTTTATATAAAAAACTTTGTCTGGGGATGGATAACTCATAAGCTTTCTTACAAAGGACAGGGCTGCTATCTTGCCGGCTATAGTGCCGGGCACCAGTCCCTTGCACTTCAAGACCATAGCAAACTGCAATACCTCCCCTTCTGTAATGGGAAAACCCTGCCCCCACCCCTTGTTAGCCCTAAACCACTGGAACTCCCTGAAAGCCCTACTGTATGCTGCCTGCATTCTCGAAGCAAGGGATCCTTGCACGATAGTCTGTAACTCTAGAACCCAAGGCTCCACACCCCAGGCAGTATGGAGTCCGGTATATCTCTGGCCTCCGGTGCCAGTTCTCAAAAACGGTCCATCTGGAACTGGAAAAGGGCATCGGCTACGCCGTTGTCTACACTGGGGATGTGTTGAGCCGTGAAAAGGATATTCGCTTTCAAGCTGGCGGATACCATTTTCCTAAGGCCATCACCCACGTTGAGCGCGAGGACAAGGAGTTTACAAAATGCACCACTGCCAAACTGTTGCACCAAACTTTACAACATGGTTGGCAAATTGCCCAGACTATAGAAAAATCATTATCACTATTGGGAACAATTCCAAGAAAGTGAGGTCCCCAGTACCTCCCACCTGATGCCATTGAACAAGCCACCATGCTGCGCACCAGTGTGTCCTAAAATAAATTCCAAAACCGACCCCTCCAGCCGAGTCAGACTGGATCTGTAGGTCAGCCGGTAGCAACAAGCGTTCTCTCCAAAAACTCACTCCATTGAATCCTTACAAAAATTCCAACCATGTTGCCAAGTCCTGCCGCATCTCCTTGGTCACCTATATATGATAGTGGGGAGATAAGTCTCTGCCCAACTTACCATACAATCGGGACAGGAAAGCTCTCCCAGGGGCCACCACCCGGCAAGCAAAATTAAGACTCCCAACCAATGACTGCAAAGCCCTAACAGTTATCTTACGAGCACCCATACTTTCCTTAATCTTCTTCCTGAGGGTTGCCAACTTCTCCTCTGGTAGTCTCAAGATCATGCGTTCAGTGTCTAGCTCAATTCCCAGGTAAGTTAACCTGGTTGCAGACCCCTCAGTCTTTTCAGGGGCAAGCGGGATACCTAGCTCTTGAGCTAATTCCTGAAACATTTACAGGACTGCTGTACAATTGCCTGATTTTGGTTGACCGAGTATAAAAAAATCACCCAGATATTTTGTTACATCGCCCGAGCACAACCTCTGCTTAAACACCCATTCCACTAGGGTGCTAAAATGCTTGAATACTGAGCATGATATCGAGCACCCCATTGGCATGGCACGATCATAATATTGGCCCTCAAAGAAAATTCCTAGTAAATGGAAGCTACTAGGGTGCACCGGTAGCAAACGAAATGCTGACTTCAATTTACACTTTGTCTGCAGCGCACTCTGCCCTAATGCTCTAGCTTTCTCTACTGTAACATCAAATGAAGAGTACTTAATGGTTGTTAATTCCTTAGGGATAGCGTCATTCACAGAGCTCCCTCTTGGGTGGGACAAATGGTGGATCATTCTAAACTCCCCGGGCACTTCCTTTGGTACCACCCCCAGTGGAGACACTATCATATTAGCCAATGGGGAGTGGTCAAATGATCTAGTTACTCTGCCTAACTCCACTTCCTTTGCTATTTTTGTTTGCACCACCTCCTCCAACCCACATACTGATTTCAAGTTCAAGGTGAAAGGAGTCGACTGAACGGGGCCAGTGGGGATCCTAAAACTTTTCGTAAAACCCTGCACCACATACTGTACTTCTGCCTGGTCAGGGTGTCCAACTAATGACCTTTACAAATGGTCAATTCTGACCGGCGTCGGTCCCCTTTCCAGTGCCTGTCTCACTTGAGGAACCCTGCTTGCCCCTAGTGTTTCCTCCCCCTTGTCCATATCTGCCTTTCCCATTTTTCTGTCGGGTTAGAAAACAGCTAATTGTGGGGTGATTCCCCCAGCAGCCAGAACAGGCATGACAAAAATGGCACGATGTTCTGTTACATCTACTAACCTTATTATACTCCCAACAGGGGCCAGGGGTCCCTTGGGACCCCTTTTTACCATTTTCTCGGTATGGCTTGTTAGCTGGGGTCACCCCACCCCATACCAACGTATGCCCGCTGTCTGAACGAGGTGTGCTATTGGCATCAATCATGTTCTCCAGCCATATGTCAGGAGCATGAACATCCCAACGCAAACCTGGGGCAGTGGCTGCTCTATGATGAAAAGCCTCGTCATATCGCAACCATGCTCCTGGGGGTCCAGTCCCATATGCCCACCTCACTATATCTGCATATTTGTGCAATTCCAACCCCTGACTCGGGTATGCTTGCATCATGACTCCCATGAATACAGCATATGTCTCCATCCAATTCCTATCTGCTTTTGGGCGCTTAAACTTTTCTTTGTCCTTACCGTCTTCTTCCTCAGTGTGGTCAACTATTGGGTCACTAAATAGGAGGGCAAACAGGTCCACATACTCCCCCCTCACCAGGGCTGGCCTTACAAATTGTGGGGCCCTGCGAGAAGAAAAAATGTGGTGCCCCGTGGTGCCGCTTCTGCCTGCCTGCCAGTGCAGTGCAGTGCCACACTGACCCGAGTCCCCCCATGACCCTACCCTTTTTAATTAAAAAAAAATTTCTACCCCCCCCCCGGAACTGCGGACCCCACCGGCAGCCACCTCTAGCTGCCCCGTGTTAAGGCCGGTCCTGCCCCTCACTATCTTATCCTTTGTGGCCTGGAGGAGATGCTAGCCAAAAGGAGCCACTATAGCTATACTTGTGCCCCCTGAAGGTGGGGGCGTCTCTCCGGGATGGGAGGTGCAATCTGGGCGGGGTCAACCCCTGTCACTGCCACTTTATCTAGTGGGGGGGATGTCACTGGTGTAATCGTCACCCACGTCCCATTCATTTAAGCCAACTGGGCTTGCCCATGCCCCACCTTAACAGCCCTTCTGCCTTGCAGCCCTTCCTGGATGCTCGTACTTGCCCCCTGCATATTAACCAAATCCCCGCCTTGCGCCACCAAAGCTATGCTGGGGGTCTTGGGCCCCAGGGCTCTCCTCCTCCCCCACCTTCTTCCAGAAGGAGCATTCCAGCTAGTGATACCCCTACCCCGTCCGGTTGTGCTTGGTCAGCTATTTGGCTGCCTGCCCCCAACTGTCGCCCAGATTAACTGCCACTGTTGAGGTCATGTCTTAGTGCACTGACCCCGGGGCGGGGTTCCTGGCTGTGTTGTCTGCTGTCCACTCCCCTCCAGATCCTTGCAACTCATTTTCCAATGCGATGATCCTTCTCCACAGCTCCTCATCATCACCCGTCTCTGCCCGGGTCCATTCCATGCACCTACTGCCATCCACGGGTACTTGATAACTGAAAAATTGGGAAGAGACCCCAAGACCCGCATACGCTTCCCATGGGGCCACCACATTGTGGGGTGGATCATTGTTTCCAAATCTCTCCCGCATGTGCACCCTCTGGTGTTCATCATCCCTCCTTGCCAATGCCTGAGCTGCTGTTCCTTCCCTTGCCCCATGAAGGCCGCTCCGGGAGGGTACACCCCCATCCCCATACAAAGCCTGTATCATATTTAGTTCAGTTTATTGTGAAGCCCACCAGGCTATTACAATATTACCAGTTTACAGTTATACAATATACAATAACAGAGGGGGGGAAGAATAACTGTACATACTCATCATATGGTTCAGTCTAAGTAGACCGAAAAGTTAACATGAGCTATCGAACAGAATTATCTGAACGGACTTTCCTTAGACACATGAAGATTTGACAAAATTTTGTGACTGCTCTTGACATCTCTGAGTCCTCGTAATTGAGAAGCCTCCTTACCAGAGCCCCAGGATCCAGTGAGTCAGTAATATACCTACCCAGAAACTCTTGTCTAGGCCCACTAAGGGCTGTACAATAGAGAAAGACATGTCTACAGGAATCAGGTTCCTGCAGATCACACAACTGGCAAAACCTCTCATGTCTAGGGGTGCCCTTATAACACCCCTCTAGCAGAGCAGACAGGTAGACATTACATCTAACACAGGTGAAAGCCCTTCATTGATTAAAGTCCAACCATGAATATAAATAGCTATCACCCAGGCTAGCAAAGCTGGCCAGAGGGTATTCAGGGGTGACTCTCTGATCAGATAACAGGGTCATCTCATTTTGGAGCTCCTGGTCTAACAACCTCCTTTTAATAAGAGACATAGCTCCAACAGGACCCACATGCCCTAAGGATTCCCTAGAGAAACCCAATTGGTTAATTTCAGCCTCCACCAAATGTGCCCAAGAGCTATGGAGCCCCTCTATCACAGCCAAAGCCAGAAGGGAGTTATCCTGGAGGGGAAATAGGACAACCCTTAGCCAATATTTCAGGAGTGATTGCAGGGCCCAAGTTTTAATAGTAGTACTTGAGGTTTCCAGTCTCAAGATCACCTGGCGGTTCCTCTTGGGACCCCGAGGATAGACCGCATGACCTGATTCTGTATTGGTTCCAGACTTGTTAGGAATGAAAGGCCCCAGGCTGGAAAAAAGTACAAACATTGGGGAAATAACCTTTGCTCTGAAAAGCCGCAGGGTTGCCAGTACCAGTCTCCCCCCCCCCCCCCCCAGGGAGTAAAAGAAGCTAAGGATGACGGTCGAAGAACTCTTTGTTTGTGTCACCAATGCCTTCAGATGAGGCTTCCAGCTCAAAGAGGAGGAAACAATCATGCCCAGGTATTTAAACACATTCACTTGATCTATGAAATTACGTCTGATTGCCCAGCGATGGATTTTGTTAGTTCCTCACCTCCCCATCACCATAACTTTGGTTTTAGAGAAATTAATTTTTAGTCCATCCCTGTCACAATATTCCCCAAACATTTGCATCATTCTTCTGAGCCCCCCCAAAGTTTGGGAAATTTAAATGTGTCATCTGCGTACAGGAGGGTCGGAACCCTCCTCATACCCATTCGGGGACATGGGTATCAGAGGCTTTCAAAAAGGGGATCACATCATTCAAGAAAAAATTAAATAGTACAGGGGCCAATAGACACCCTTGCCTAACACCCCGACGAACATGCACTTCTTTCGAGGGCATTTGAACTGGGGCTGAGTGTATACGTATTCTATTATGTTACGAATTGAAAGGGGTTCAGCTGCCTTTCTGCACTTTGGGTGAAGCAGGTAAGCTGCCTGTCTGCATCCTAGTGAAGCAGGTCCCTTCCAATTCCGGAATCAAGCAGGAAATACTACTGTGTGTTGAGAGGGAGGGAATTACTCCCTTTGGCTCAATAAGCACTCCTTTAGTTTAAGCAAATAATAATTTATTTAATAATACCAAATTAACATGCCAATTATCAAAGGAACATTTGCACAAAACATACAACCTGCACCCTACTCTGACACTAGACACACACGTTCCCATACAAGAAGTATATGCTTACATGTCAAAGATCCTTAGGTCTCGTCTCGGATGGAAGGCAGGGTGGGGGGCCCATAGCTGTCTGCCTAGGGGCCTGCCTGCTGGATCTAGGCTTTTCATGGCCTTTGAGAGCAATGGAAAAGGGCCAATCAACAGTCTAGCTGGCGCCCTGATAAGGGCTAGAGGACAAGTACCGTGAAAGGCAACTTCTCTGTCTAGGGACTGGCCTTTTATGCTGTTTCCCTTATGAGTTATCCAGAGCACAGGGCTAACAGTTCCACGCCAAGAAATTTCCTCCTCATCGCTATTCAGGTTTGGGGGGTCCTTCCCTGTTCGTCACTGTTGTTTGGGGTTTGGCATGACCTGATTAGGTCCTGCCTGCCCTCCCTCCGGAAGAAAGGCATGATCTTAGGCCATGAGTTACCCATGCCCCTTTCTCTAAGGCATCTCTCTGTATGACTAGGCCATTTCCCCTTATTGCATTGTTTGGTTCTTATCTGAAACCTTGTTCTGGGAATGGACAATTCTTTCTGGTTCTGTTCTTACTGGGGCCTTTCCTTTTGTTGATGACAATAATGTATCCCTGTCAGCATATTTCTCTCTCCTCCTGCCAGCCTGTTTCTTATAATATGCATTCTTAATAGTTCCTAAACTTAAAATTACTATAAAGTATATAGCAAGCAAATAAAGCATATAGGAAACTCATAGCATCCTTTCAATAGTTACAGATGTGAACAATATTCTCTTGGTTAGTGTTTCAATCAGTCTATTAATTCATAACAGTCCCCCCTTGTTAACTGGGCCCTTCCCAGTTAACACATCATTTTACTTTTGGTATTTTGGGACAACATAGAATACTTTGTGCTTGAGTGGGCCTACCAATCCTTTTACCCAACATATTATACATAATATGATTGCAAGCAATACAATTTGTATTATTACAATAATAATTGGATGGATCAATACATTTAAAACACCAGTAGCAGTTGGTGACCAACCAAAGATACTTTTTTAAAATGAGTGTTTGGTGGTGTATTCTACTTCAGTAAGAACCTGGGTAATTTTCTTTCCTTCTGCCTTTAAAACTACAGTGGCATGTCCCAATGTGTTTGCTAGGCTTTGAACTTTGGTCTGGAACATTTGGGTGTCTTTCACAGCCTCCTGTATTTTAGCAGCAGAGTATGCAAATAACATACTCCACAACTGGAAACTACCTGGATATGCAAGGTCAATCCTGCTGGGAAATACACAATGTGATGTGCCAATACCTTGGACCAATTTGGATTTATGTTTTCTCTAATAGTGGAAATAGACCAAAAGTGTTTATGCATTTTACGAGCCTCTAGGCTTCCAATGATGTCATCCAGTACACTCAGTGCTCTTTCTTGTCACTGGGTGCACTGAATAGTCATCCTGGTTATGTTAGCCAATGCTACAATAGCATTGTCTGCTGCCACAATTTGCTGCTTTATTAATCTGTACCAATTAGGCAAAGTGAGAACCAAATGTTTGAGTCCCTCCTGAAGAACTTGATTGCTGTTAGGGGCTAGCGTAGTGAACCCAATAATCCTCATGCAGTTCCCAATTTATTGGCCATTGTTTCAATATCTATGCTGTTTAATACAGCTCCTCCCGTGCCTATCCAACCTGACACATCTCTGGTATGTCTGGATTGGCTAGCAAAATTTTGTTTCCCCCCCTGTTTTTAAGTATTGGAAGAATTGCAACCAAGCTTCAAAGAGTGGCTCCACATATGGTGCATACTGTAATTGTCTTCTACTAATGCTATATGCTGCCAGTTTGATGGTCAAATTTACAAACTGGATGTACCCATCCCTTATGTGCACACATTTGTCCCATTGAGTTTGTATGGTTGAGGTATTATGTGGGTGTGGTTGGTGTAGTCCAGTCCAGATAACATATGCATTTACATAATCCTCTCTTGGGATTGCAAAGTTGTTTCTGCATCTATACCCTGGGTTTAGAATGCAGAAAGCAGGCTCCTATGGAGACTGGATCTGTGTATTATTTTTGAAAATAGTCAGTTCCCCAGGAAATTTTAATTTTTCCCACACAATGCCCTCCTCCATATCTAATGTGCATGCCCTAGAAATCCATACATTTTGAACATTATTGATGGTACATTGTGTAACATTTTCCCACTTAAGTGTGACATTCACAACAACTTTCCTCCCCAAATGTCATACTTAACAACAGGTACACAGGTATCCACAATGTCTGCTTCATGGGTTCCATCAGCACATAGATCGTGGGGCTGAAAGTATGTTTGTATTTGGGCAGGGATAGCTGGAAATTTTTTATTAACATAGCAGTTTAGTGGTGTAGCAGCAAGACTGCCTGATAGATGGCATTGGTTAGGCAGAACACGGCAGCTTGGTGGGTTCAGGTTCCATTTGCAGCCCAAAACAGGATCATGGGCTTTGCAAAAGTACAGAATCATTGCTATCTTGGATACTGGTATGGGTATGGGCTGTAACCTGTAAAAATAAAGCGCGTTGCTGGTCTGCAAAGCAGGAGCTGCGATTCATGGAGACAGGGGTCTGCATTGCTGTCTGGACAAGTATTCTGCATGGTAGTGGATTGCAGAAATGGGGTGTTGTCACGCAGGGAGTCATCTGGCACAGGATGCTGGGCTTGGGAGTTGTTTGGCAAAAGGAAGCTGGGACTGATGTTGTCACTCAGGGAGTCATCTGGCACAGGATGCTGGGCTTGGGAGTTGTTTGGCAAAAGGAAGCTGGGGCTGAGATTCGGTTGGCATCAAAGGCAGGGCGTGAGAGTCATGTGGGTATGGCAAGGCTTGGGATGAGCTGGCGCCTGTGGGATTTTTCAGGTGTTTAAGAGCCATAGGCATTGTTGATGGCAAGGGCTACATTAGGAATATCACACACAAGATAAAGGAAGGGTGCATGTTCTACATATTAAAGTAAACAAAACACAACAGGTTAAGTAACACCCTCCCCCCTTGTTGCCTTAATGTTCCATTCAGAGAATAAACTAAGGAAGAATGTTGCCTTTTTGCCATTTGTATCACAGACAATTTGGCAAATTCTGGTCTGGATGTGGGCTGTTGTTCATGCTGAGAAGTCCCTGCACCTTTAAACTATTTTAGTTGGATCAGCCTTACCAATAATGGCAAAAGGTCCAGCCCATTTACTAGAAACTGTCTCAGCATGACAAGGGTGCCCACGTACCAGTCTATTATTGCACGTAAATCCCTGATTTTGTTCATGACTTTTTGTGCCTTTTTACTGCTTAAATTCACCAGTAATAACTTGGTTGATTTTAATGTGCTGCTTTTGCAAAGCTCCAATTTAATTAAACATTAATTGGGCATCCTGTAATGCAGACCATTGTGCAGGGGCTGCATGATCTCCTCCCTGGGAAAATGCCCATTGAAGCAACTCTGATGTTCTCCCTTGCTTGCCTGTAAGAATTTCAAAAGCAATGTAATTTGAAGCTATCAAGGTTAACAGATAAGTGGAATGTCTGAGATCCTCTAGATTTCTATGGCTTTACACAAACCTTTTAAAGTTTTTGCCACCAAGCTTGGACCTTAATCACTATTAATTACTTTTGGGACTTTAAATCTGAAAATGACAACAGAGAACAAAACTTTGGTGCCAGCAATATGATTTTCAACACTAAAGGGTACTGGTTTTCTTTTGTAGTTTTGGGTAATTTATCAATTTTTAAAATGGTCCTTTGATTATTCTGGTGTCTGCTTGATTGCTAGCACAGGGGAGACAATTATTGTGTCCCCGCCCTTCCGGGCCAATTCCTTGTGCCTAGTTACAATCTGCAACTGCTTCATTAGTTCACTCAGGGGCTTTCTGTCCCATATATTTAAATCCTTCTTCTGTAGCTATCTGCTGTCTACATACCATAGTCCTTCTATCCTATTTCACTTTGCTGCCCTGAATACTGTTCTATCACTTTCCCTATTTGGGGCTCCCTGTGTATCACTGTATGAGACAGTATTAATGCTTCATATTCCTTACCCTTCTCTGACCCTCTCATCTACATACTTTGCCTTGCTACTGATGTGTTCCACTGATCAGTCACTATCACCTAAGAAGATCTTGGCAGTGGAAGACAATTCTTCATACAATCCTTTAGTGAACCAATTATTATTCCAATCAATACTTTGGGAATAACAACACCCTGTCTGTACTCATCTTGATTTTTAATTAAATATGCTTTGCTTGGGCTTTTTCTGCTGCAATTGGCCAGAAGCTTATGTTTGAGCTCATAGGTTTTAACTAATTCCCTGGGAGCTTGTGAGTCTAGTAAATATAGTTTCTTTTACTCTTTGCTCAGTGAGGAAAATTCGCAAAATGTGTTGAAAAATTGGTAAAACATTCAGGTCTGGCTCTTTAAAAATACTAGCTGCAGCCTGAATAATGTGCCAAAAATCCTGTGTAAACCATTACTGATATGCTAATTGCCTCTGTTAACCATGTTATTGCTGTGCTTTCAGTTAATGGGCCTAATGATGAGGCGACACCTCATATTCCTCTGGGGTGTTTACCATACATACTTGGGTACGAGGAGAAACACCACCCCCTGGTCATCCCCTGTAGAGGATGCAGCATTATCTTCAAAGAGAGGCTGCCCCTTCCCCCCCCCTTTTTTTTGATGACAAGAATGTATCCCTGTCAGCATATTTCTCTCTCCTCCTGCCAGCCTGTTTCTTATAATATGCATTTTTAATAGTTCCTAAACTTTAAATTACTGTAAAGCATATAGCAAGCAAATAAAGCATATAGGAAACCCATAGCATCCTTTCAATAGTTACAGATATGTACAATATTCTCTTGGTTAGTGTTTCAATCAGTCTATCAATTCACAACAATTACTATGTATTTTAATTAGTAAAAAGAGTAATCGTGGGTCAATCGAGGTAGCACTTAATTTAAGCCAGAGACTTTCCCTATTTACCGAATCGAAAGCCATACTTAAATCTATAAAGCATAGATAAAACTTTCCCTGACGGGCAACATATTTGCCAGAAAGAAGAGAGGACAAAAGTCTGATCCAGGGTAGATTTCCCACTCTGGAACCCGGCCTGCTCGGGCTCCATTATGTTACTTTCATTCAACCAAACCAACACTCTTTCCAACAAAAACCTAGTGTACAGCTTTCCGATAATGCTCAAAAGGCAAATAGGGAGGTAGTTCCCCAGATGGAGGGGGTCTCCTTTCTTGAAGAGCGGGAGTATAATACCACTTAACCATGACTTGGGGATTTCTCCCAAGGCATTAATTAAAGAAAAAAAGGGGGCCAAAAAACTGGCCCACCACTCAGGTCATGTTTTAATAACTCGGGGGAAATAAAGTCCTCTCCAGGTGCTTTCCCCAGTTTCAGTTTATTAATAAATTATATTACTTCCTCCTTGGATACTGGGGGCCACTCCAGAAAGCTATCCCTTGGGGGCAAAGAAATTATACCCTCCATGGGTGCAGAGAATATATCTGCATAGAACTCGACCCATGTGTCAGACGAAATCACTGATTCATTCCAGTCAGATCTAACAAGGTGGATGAGATCCCAGAAAAGTTTTGAGTCATTCTGCATGACTGCCTTTAGCAGCTGGGCCCACCTCTGCTTCTGAAAATCCATTTTTTAATGATAACATATGGTGATAGTTTCTCCTAATAGCTTGTAGTTTTCACCTACGAGTCAGAGAGGGATTCTTCCTCAATTTATTTGCAAGCCGGCGAAGCTCGGATCTCATGGACCAACAGTCCCTGTCAAACCAGGATGAATCTCTCACCTTCCAGGGGTCCACAGGCCTCTCAACCACCAGGAGAGGAAATAAAAGTGCTATCAGTCTATCAAAGGCCGCTAAATGATTCCCTTCCAAAGCTATTATCCTGCCCAATATCCTCTTAACCTCTGTTTGTCGTGTAAGGTCCACAAACACTGATTTTAGATCTTCAGACACTGGCCCCATCCCTGTTTCCTCTATTACAATATCAGTTTCCCCCCTCTGATAGGGGTCCATTAGTGAGAGAGAGAGTGAAAAATGATTAGTTTCAAACTTTGGAATAACACAAAATTCAGAAATATTTAGAAAAAAAATTTCTGACAGTAAAAAATAAGAGCCCTGTACTGAATTATAAGTGAAATCTCCTTCAGGAACCACCCCCGGGCAGCCATGTAGCACCATCAACCTGAAATCGGCCCAAAATTCCCTCAAACTACACAATCCCTCGAGGAATGAATACACGGGAAGTGTTCTGAGTCATCGAGTCTGGGGGAATTCAGGAGCAAGGTTGGATTGCCTAGTCTGATATTAAAATCACCCCCAAGAAGCATTACAGCCCCAGGGTAAAAACTACAGGCAGCATAAGTTAAAAAAGCTGAGAAGAAGATGGTGGAAGATAAAAGTTCCCTAACAATATTGCTAACCCAGAGGGGAACAAACAGTAAAATAAAGCAAAATATGATTCTAAGGGAGTCACACATTTTAACTTCCACTTGGAGGGCAGAAGAGACCAGAAGAGCAAGACCCCCGCTGGATCTGCCAGGACCTACAGTGGGGGTAGCATTTGTACTAAATACAGAGAATCCTTTACATGCCAAATCAGATAGGGCCCATGTTTCCTGAAGTAAAACAAAATTATATTCAGACAAAAAGTTGAAGAAGTCAACATCCTGCCAACGGGATCTCCACCCAGAAATGTTCCAACTAAGGAATGCCAAATCGGGGGAGCCCTTTAAGGGTTGTCATTTATCAAGAGATGAATGTAACTCAGCCAATGGGAGGGAAATTCCTGCTATTAATAGGGACATAGGCCTCTGGGATGTCACCACTACTAGAGGGCTGAGAGGGCACTAATTCTGGTGCGGAAATAAGGGTAGATCGACCAGAAGGATGACACTTCGCATCAATTTCCTCACCCATTGTCATAACACCTGCCTCCAAAACAGTCAAAGAGGGAGATGACACCTGGGGAGGGGAAGAAACTGTAGGCAAGACAACCTCATGACAGCAAATTCGGTCAGGGGAGTCGTGGCTGTCACCAATCCCGACACCCCCAACCACCTCTATCAGTGAAGAAGAAGTCAGAGTACAAAAAGGAAATATAAATTTCTTCACTGCTATCTCAGACCCCGGACCTTTATCAAGAGTAACAGCGGAACATAGTAACTTTTTCCGGGATCTGAAGTCCCCGAGTCTTTTAGTAAGGGACCCAAATTTATCCAGAAATCCTTTCTGACCCACCGGTAGGGGCACCTAAACAGGGCTAGGGCAAGAAACTACTAGCCTTGGCTCCAGTGGGTTGATTGGCCCCTTTGTCGGCGGTTTGATTTCCATGCTCCCCCCCCAAACAACCACCTATTCCTGAGACCAACGGAGGTTCCAAGCTGGGTCCCCCAAATGGGGGCTGGGTCATAGGATCATGACCACAAAAGGCCAGGTCCAAGACCCTGGGAGGGACTGGGCCTGTTTCTCGTGGGTCAATAGCCATATTTCCTCCCCTGGGACCTCCGCTTACCACCAGAACTGGGGGGGGGATCCCAAAGGGGGACCCCCAGAAAGAGGCAGAGTTACTTTGCGAATTTTGGAATTTGGGGTAATTGAGAACCATGGTACGGTTGTTCGGTGCCTTTACCCCCGAGAATGGAAATCACTATTCACCACATGGAAACATTCTGGATCAATCTGAACCACTCTGGATACATATATTGCTTTACCCCTCAATACTTCAGAATTATCCAAAATTGTGGAAACCAGGGTTGGGGAGTTGAAAAGAATTTTTTGCATACGGCGATCCCTTTGACTGAAAATAATATCAATTGAAATAATATTGTGTCTAGTAATAGGGCTATGCAGTAATAATCACAGATGTTCTGCAACATCTAGCGGAGTGCTCCAAAAAGGAAAATAACCATTTGCCAACGGGAGTATCTCAAAAACCAAATTACAGGGAGAGACCCTGTACAGGGAGACTTTCCCAAAGTCTATGGAGTATAACACTTGGACCAGGTAAAATGCCTCCTCATTCTCGATGCCTCAACTGGATCAGAGGTCTTAAAACCGGACGTATGGTACCCTGGGTTACAACAGGACTTTCCCAACTCCCTCCCAGGGGCATTTACTCGGCTAACACAGGGATTAATTATTTTTATTTATATATTGCATTTGTACCCCGCCCCTCCTGAACACAGCTCGGGGCATCTTCCAATAATAAAAAACACAACAATATAACACAATCTAAAACACATAAAATACCATATTAAAATTACATATTAGAACAGGGCTGGGACATAAAACCAATTAGGATAGGGGAGATAAAAATCAACCCTCTGAATGCTATGCAAAGGCCTAGGGACTCTATCATGCCAGTTTCCCTGATATAAATGCAAATTCAATGCCTCCATCTTATTGTTCAATTGATTCAGCTGTGTGAACATAAATCTCGGCATCTCAGTTGTTAATGCAACATGGTTAGATAAAAAACTAGTTAATCCAACCTCCTCATCAACCGCTAAACAATGTCCATCAACGGGGGCCCATACATCCGCAACAGGAAGACCCTTCGAAGGAACATAAGGGGATCAGCAAGTCGCGGGTACTCTTGCCCACCAGAGTAGGGGAGGAAGTCAGTACCGAAAAATGATTCTTTGGTGGAAGGTCTGGATGTATGCGAGTTTCACCGGGGGGCTGATCAGTGTAGTTGTCCAGCATGAAACTTTCCATCCTTCTTTGTTTTAACATTTTATCCAGCCGGGGGGTGGGGGGGGGAGAGGAAATAGCAGTTTCCGTCCTAGATCGTTTCGATTTTTTCATGGCTATAAGTAAGGGCTATTGCCCCCCCCCCCAATTTCCTGGCGCACCTGGCCCATGCCTAAGGCCGAGCACACAAGGGTGCACCCTTGCACACGTGGGCCTTCGGCACGTTGACAATGGCGCGGACAATGGTGCGTGTCTATGGCGTGTGCTGTAGGCAAGCTGCCTCCTTTTTAATAGGCAACAATGGGGAAAATACAGTGGATATGGGTCAGTGCTTATGATAGTGAGTGTTTGCTGTTATCAACCCTGAGGATGGTTCCACTACTCTGTCTAAAGCTCAGGCCCTTTAGTTCCAAATGGCTGTATCAGACCCCAAGGCCAGCAAGATGCAACAGTATTTCCATCTTCTGCCACATATTCTATACAAAATAGAACTTTCCATGGGGCTGAGTATTTGTATTTATGTTTTAGCATTTGTGCTTATGTATCTTTATGCATGTTCACTGCATTTTCCTCACTGTGAAAAACTCAGTGAACATGGGTCCCTGTGTATGGATTATTTTGGCACAGAAGTGCAGTGAGGTTCTACCAGTTTGATAGGACTATAAGGAAAGGAAAATGTAGTTGCAACTGCTGCTAAGTCTGCTACCAGTTTAAAAAGAGGGCACTGGTTTTGGGGGCGGATGGAGAACATGGCTGACTTGGTGGGAAGGTTGTTAACTTGGGAAGGGGGAAAAAAGGCTTGTGGGGGGGGTCACTGGCTTGATGGAGAGTGGGATATGAATCTGGGAAGTTGCTGGCTTGAGGGATAGAGGTACACAGCTGGCTCTGAAGGGTTGCTAGCTTGAGATAGGGGAGAATGAGACATGGACTGGCTCATGGGGGCTTGCTGGCAAATCTTCCCCTCTGGACTGACACTAAAGTTGGTGCTGGGGCCTCACATTTCTGCTCCCCCCACACAGCCCTCCATGCCTGACTCACTACTGAATCTGGCTGCTGCCTCCACCACTGCTGCTATACCTGACAGGAAGTCTTTGGAGCAACTTCCTGGAAGGAAGAGGTGACAGGCGCAGCAGTGGCAGAGATAAAGAACCATGCCACACTGGGGGACATGGAGGTGCAGTGCTGTGGCTGGAGGCTGCAAGTCCTTGCTGCATGGTGCCATCAGACCCAGAGGGGAGGCCCCGCTGGCAAAGGCAAATGGGCCAGGACCTCAGCTCTATGGGAGAGCCTGTCTCCAGAGCCCAAAGAAGGGAAGTGGGGGGCCTCTCCAGAGGCCACGGGGAGGGGGCAGGAAGTGGGGGCTGCTCAGGTCAGAGATCTAGGTGGAGTTGGGGAGGGGGAAGTGGAGGCTGCTCCAGAGGGAAGTGGGCAGGGCCATGGGAAAGTAGGCAGGGCTGAAGAGGGCTCTGCATTTTATCTTCAGTCTTGGCTATGCAATTTCTAAGGCCAGACCTGGGTGAGGCATAGGTCTGGCTTGATGGTGCCACTGGTTTGGGGAAGAGGTCACTTGCTTGCAGGGAATAGGGTAGGAGTCTGGCTCATAGGGGTCACTGGCTTAGGGAAGGGGTTGCTGGTTTGGGGAAATGAAATGGGGCATGGAATTAGGTTCAGGTGAGGTTGCTGGCTTGAGGAGGATTTTTTAAAATTAAAACGTTGGATATTGAAGTTTGGGGTGGGGTGGGGGAACAGTTTGAGACCTCAGATACCAGAGTTTTTGGGAAGTTTTGTGATCACTCAGTATTTGTGTCTTGAATACAGAAGCTGAAAAGGGCGTTTGTAATTATTTGTGTTTTATCAAAACCTGAATGCACAGCCCTACTGCCAGTTGCCGATGCACCCCCCAGAAATGAGACACGAAATGGATTCAACTGGCCGCACTCTTTAATCAAAACAGAGCAAGAACGTTGGTGAGATTGCTACTAAGCAATCATGGGTCCAGAATTTTAGATGACAAACTTATCAAAATCTTAAACAGGTCTGGTCTGGATATGCCCTCCAATGCCAGCACCAACTCATCATTATTAACTACATTCCCCTTCGAACAGCTCCCTGGCCAAGGCCGAAGGGGAAACACCTGTGTGGGCACGAGTAAGGAGATAGGTGTCATTAAGGTTTGAGGGCCATGCTTGTCCTTACCCCCCCCAGTCGACACCCCACTCAGGGGAACGATCCTGTTGTTAGCCATGCCCTGCTTATCACCAGGTATAGCCCCCCCATCTCTTATGGAGATGACTCTTCTATTCCTAATACTACCTAACAGAATACCTATTAACCATACTGGACCCCCACAAGAGTGCGACATTATAAATGTCAGTAAACACCTTACACAAGCCAAATTGTTTTGCCAATTAATTGAAGATCCATATTATAAGAAAGGCCAAATTACCACGTGCTGAATTTTAAAGTCAAACTATTTTAAATTAGTTGCTGTGCCAATTATACCAATTTTTAAATTAATGTTCCAAATTGTTAATGATTTAAACTAATTTAACCTATTCCAACACTGCGAATAAGGTAAAAAACAAAATCATCTCATAATGGTTGGGGTGCCCTCCAAAATCCCTTCTTGGTCCCCTAATGGCAACAGGTTAAACCCACAGTATTAGACGAATGGGTGGGTGGGTGCTGATCGCTTGAGGAATCCAGGCGCAAATGCCGCACCTAGCCACAAAGACGTGCGCGGGCGGCAAGACTTCTTCTCCCCCTCCTAGTAAAGGGGAGGGGCTGTCACCGCACAGACCACTCATGTGCTGGTAAACAGCCACATGATGCCCAGGCAGCCTATCAGAAAGCTCCTGGGTCGAGCACATGGGGTTTCCCAAACCCCCGCAGCCGCCCCCGTCTCTCTCCTCCGCGTCCCTTCCGTGAAGAGAGGGAGCGGCAACCCCCCCCACATCTATTTTGGTGGCAGAGGGCCCATTTCAAGAGCAGAGATGAGGGAAGGAGAGTGAGAGCTGGAAGGGACCCTTGAGGATTATCCAGTCCAGCACCCTGCATCAATGCAGGATTCACCATGCCCAAACTACCTGGACAGGAAAATCCATTCAACAAGAAACAGGGACTATTAAAGTATCTGACAGAAGTAGAGGCCACTCAGGCCAGGACCAACCACAGCACACGGATGCCCAAAGTAACAGAGGAAAGTTTTTTAAAAGCAGAACCAGATGTCTCAAAGAGGAGAGTCACGCACATGCTGCAGGGGAAGACAAAAAAAAAATCCAAGTTGACTACCAATCTGCCCTGAGAGGCATTAGTATACAAGAGGAATCCATAAGGGATTGTTTAATGAATGATGTGACCCATGGACAAAAGTGGCTATGATAAAATGTTTCATATGTTTTGTTCTGCTGCTATATCATTCCCATATGTATAAGTAAGGCACTTGCAAAGAGGAAAATCAATAAACCAGACAAAAATGTAGCTAATGTATGTATTCTAGGGTCATGCCCACATCCCATTAATGTGGGAATGGGAGAGGAAAAAAAATCAAAATTAAAAGTACATGCAAGAATCCATTCTCATAAGCCTTTTCCTGTTAGTGGGAAAAATGCTTTGGGCGAAGTGCTGTGCAGCCCAGGTGGTTTGTTTTAGAATTCACACACCCTGTTTATCGGTTACATCTCCCCAACATATTCAAAACCTCAGTGGCTGTTCCAGGCCCTCTTCCCAATTATAAAAGTTAATTCATCCAAGCAGATAACAGGAATAGCATACCGCCATATAGTAATCCAAGTCCCATCACTGCAAGAGGTTATTGTATCACAAGAGCTGTGAGAGTGTGATGCAGAATGCTGAAGCACTACTCACTTCTACTTGACATCTAGAAGACAGTACACTCACCAAACAAAGCCAACCCATTTAGCTTTAAAGCAAAGAAGTGGAGCTTTAAATAATAAGAATGGTAGAATCCATAGGGAAAAAAAGGCCTGGGATTTAAGCACTTTCTTGGTGTTTTTTAGCTCTGCTGAAATGAATACATAAACACTGCTTTACATATCATTTGGGAATGGTTTGTGATATAATTTGTTGTTGAAAAACTCGTCATTTACTAACCAATATTCTAATGATTTATTCAGACTACATAATTAAACATACATCAGTAGTCTCAATAGGTTAAAAAAAAAAAAAAAAAAAGTAAGAGGCAGCAGTTACTTTTTTTGCTACTAAAATGAAAGCTTTACCACTAAGGATATATGGTGGAAGACAAAACTAGATCCATAACCATGACTGTTTGACCAAACAAAATTCCCATTAAGCCAAAGATTTTAAGTGTGATGATATTTTGTGAAAATATCAAACTGTCCATGCCACTCACAAACTGGAATTCTACCACACTTAGGAGAAATATATGAAATATAGGACAATTAGCATGCTGGAGAGTTCATCTATAGGGTGATTTCAGAACCCTGGGGCTGTAATTCACAAACCACCTACTCTGGAGGAATCCCATTTAAGCCTGAAGTAGTAAGGCTCATCTATCGGTAAAGCTCCCTATATCCATGATCTTTTCCTCTCTCGCTCCCTCCAGCTCCTTGCCCTTACTGAAACTTGGATCACTCCATCAGTCTCTGTCGCGCCTGCTACCCTCTCCTGTGGGGGTCTCTCCTTCTCTCACCAACCCGCCCTGAAGGACGGGGTGGTGGGGTGGGCCTCCTTCTTGCTAAATCCTGTCAGTTCCAACCAATTTCTCCTCCCCCCTCTCTCTCCTTCCATACCTTTGAGGCTCACTCCGTGCGCCTCTACTCCCCCCTCCATCTACGTGTTGCTGTCATCTACCGTCCCCCTGGTCCTCTCTCTTCCTTTCTTTCTGACTTTGAGTCCTGGCTCACTTTCTTCCTCTCTGTTGATATCCCCACTCTCATCCTTGGTGACTTCAACATTCATGTTGATGACCCATCTCAGCCCTCAGTCTCTCGCTTCCTCTCCCTAGCCTCCTCCTTCAACCTCCACCTTTGGACCAACTCCCCCACCCATACTAATGGCCATTCTCTTGATCTTGTCCTCTCTAGAAACTGCTCTGTCGCTGATCTCTCCTTCGATCCTCATCCTATATCAGACCACTTCCTTGCCTCTTTCAACATTTCCCACTGTCCCCCCTCCTCTTCCCCTTCTCTACGCCCCTTCCGTGACCTTCAAGCTATTGATCCCCTGGACTTTGCCTCCTCTCTCTCTCCCCTTCTTCCTACAGTCTTCTCTTCCTCCTCCCCTGACTCCGCTGTCTCTGCTCTCAACGCCTCTCTCTCCTCCACACTTGACTCCCATGCCCCTCTCTCTTCCCGCCCTGCCTTCTCCCACAACCCCCGTCCTTGGCTCACCCCTAGTATCCGCCACCTCCGTTCTTGCACTCGTGCTGCTGAACGACTCTGGCGCAAATCCCATTCTCACGCTGACTTCCTTCACTTCAAATTCTGTCTCTCCACCCTTACTTCTGCTATCTCCCTTGCTAGACAACACTACTATGCCTCCCGCATTGAGTCCTGTTCTCGGGACCCTCGCCGCCTGTTCTCTACCTTTGACTCCCTCCTCAAGCCTCCCTGTCCTCCCCCTCCTTCTTCCCTTTCTGCTCAGGATCTTGCCTCCTTCTTCACCTCCAAGATAGACAAGATCCGCCTCGACATCGCTTCCCACTCCTCTCTTCCCACTCCCACCCCTCTCCCTCCTCCCCCTCCTTCTCTCATGTCCTCCTTCTCCCCTGCCTCCCTTAAGGAAATCTCCTCTCTGCTCTCCTCCTCCAACCCTTCCACTTGCCCCCTTGATCCCATTCCTTCCCGCCTCCTCACCTCCATTACTCCCACTGTCGCCCCTTCCTTCCTGCACATCATCAACCTCTCCCTCTCTACTGGCTCTTTCCCTTCTGCCTTCAAACATGCCACAGTCTCTCCTATTCTCAAAAAGTCCACTCTTGACCCCTCTGACCCTTCTAGCTATCGTCCTGTCTCACTCCTTCCTTTTGCTTCCAAGCTGCTTGAACGTGTTGTCTACTCCCGCTGCCTTGACTTCCTATCCTCCAACTCCTCCCTTGACCCCCTCCAATCTGGCTTCCGCCCCCTTCATTCTACTGAAACTGCTCTCGCTAAGATCACCAACGATCTTCTGGTGGCTAAATCTAAACGTCTCTATTCCATTCTTGTCCTCCTTGATCTCTCTGCTGCCTTCGATACTGTTGACCACTCACTCTTGCTGGATTCCCTTCACTCCCTTGGCTTTTGTGGCTCTGTCCATAACTGGTTCTCCTCCTACCTCTCTGACCGCTCCTTTAATGTGTCTCTCTCCAACTCCACCTCCTCCTCCTTCCCCCTCTCAGTTGGTGTTCCTCAAGGCTCTGTTCTTGGCCCTCTCCTCTTCTCGATCTATACCTCATCCTTAGGCAAACTCATTGCCTCCCATGGCTTCCAATACCACCTCTATGCTGATGACACTCAACTCTATCTCTCTACTCCCTCTCTCTCTCCCTCTGTTCAAGCTCGTCTCATCAACTGTCTCTCTGACATCTCTACCTGGATGTCTCAACGTCAACTCAAACTCAACATGGCTAAAACTGAACTCCTTATCTTCCCCCCTCATCCTTCCTCTCCTTCCTCACTGTCAATAACTATTGATGGAGTCACCATCCTGCCTGTCCCCCAAGCCCGTAGCCTAGGCTTCATCTTTGACTCAGCCCTTTCTTTTAAACCCTACATTGACTCTGTTGCTAAATCCTGTCGCTTCTCCCTCCATAACATTGCTAAGATTCGCCCTTTTCTCTCTGTCTCGTCTGCCAAAACTCTTGTTCATGCTCTGGTCATCTCTCGCCTCGATTACTGTAACCTCCTTCTCACTGGCCTTCCCCGGTCTCACCTTTCTCCCCTCATCTCTGTCCAAAACTCTGCTGCCAGGGTCATCTACCTCGCCAGTCGCTTCGACCATGTGCAGCCCCTCCTCTCTTCGCTTCACTGGCTTCCCCTTCCTGAACGAATCCTGCACAAGCTCCTAGTCTTCACCTATAAAGCTCTTCACAACCTTGCTCCCCCCTACCTCTCTGCACTTATCGCCCTCCATACTCCAGCCCGTGCACTTCGCTCCTCCTCTGTCCCTTCTCTCACCCTTCCACGCCTTCCCTGCTCCCCTAAGCGCCTTCGTCCCTTCTCACTTGCTGCCCCCCATGCCTGGAACTCCCTCCCTGTCCACATCCGCCTTGCCCCCTCCCTTCATACCTTCAAATCTCTCCTTAAAACTCACCTCTTTCGCTCTGCTCTGTCTGACTCTTTATCCTGCTGAGCCACTATTCCTATACCTACGATCGGTTTACCCTTATCCTTGCAACATGGACCTGCCTGCTGTCATTCTCATCGTAACCAAGCCAAGTACGTGCACTTGAGACCTCGCATCTTCATGAATGTTAGACCCCTTGTCTCTCCCTCTGTTCCCCTTCCTAAGTCTCTCCCCCAGCTCCTGTCTCTCAGATTGTAAGCCCTAGGGGCAGGGACCCTGTCTATTTTTTACTTTGTAAAGTGCCAGGTACACTGCTGGCGCTATATAAATGTTTGTTAATAATAATAATAATAGTAAGTGGTTTGAGAACCACAACCTGGATGTTACAACTGATGCTCAGGCTGAAAGTCTAAAGCAGGGGTGGGAAAACTCAGGCCTGGGGGCCAATTGTGGCCCTTGGAAAGCTTTTATGTGGGCCCTTTCCAGTGCACCAATCTGGCCCCTGGATCCAGTCTCTGTCCCCCAAGCACTGAAAAACTGATCTCAGGATAAGGGAGCAGAGAGTAGGGCATGCACACAAGGGTAGGGGACAGATCCACAGCAAAAATCCATGATCTGGGCCTTCATTTTCTTGAATACACCCGTTAAGCGTCCCCGTTCCCAGCCTCTATGTGGCTCTCAGAGCTCATACTAATTTTCAGTGTGACCCCTGGGACAGAAAAGTCTCCTCACCCCTGGTCTAAAGGGATGCCGTCCTTACCCATTGACTTCAGTGGGTTCAAGGTTGCCACCAAACATTTATGAGAGCAGCTAACTGAAGTGGTATCTACCTTAGTATTTATTATTTATATAGTATCATATACCCAATGCTGTACAATCCTAATTAGAGACAGGTCTCATTCCAAGGGGCTTACAATCTAGGAAAGACAGGGGAGGGGAGGGGAGGGGAGAGAAGAACATAGCAAGAGTCAGGGAGAAGGGAGAAGTTGCAGGAGCACATGCTTAGCTTAGTTAAAGGCACAGTAATAATGAACCTATGGCAGATAGGGTGGTGGCTACAGGTGCATTTACATGAGAGGCGCCAACATGCCATCTATGCCCCAGGGCAGCTAAACCATCAGCTGTGTGTCTATTGTGCTGTGGATGCCTGCCCCAGACTCCCACACTACTGCTTCTACCAGCCAGCGCTAAGCAGGAGTGCTTAGCCAGTATTAATGGGGAGACTCCATCCACCACAGGAAGGCCCCAAGCCACCCATTGGTATTGGCTAAGCACTAAAGTGACTCTGAGGCAGGCAGCTGCAGCACAGCTGATGATTCAGCTGCCCTGGGGCACATTTGGTTGGCACCCCCTCATGTAAATGCACCTGTGGTCACTGCCACACTGGCCATGTGCTATCTATGACTCTGGTTATAGGGGAGAAGTAGACACTGAGTCAAAGGGCAGCAGTGAGGGAGGGTGAGTGTGTGTGTGGGTGAGTAGCTATGGAAGTCCTGGCCAAAGAGAGAGGTACTTAGGAGGGATTTGAATGGAAGAAGGGGACTGAATGCATTCAGGAAAGGAATTCCAAGTGGGGGAGGGGGAAAAGATAGGAGTAACCCACTGTGTGTAGCAGTCATCCTGGCACCTCCTCTTTAGCACTCTCTAGGGAATTAGCATGAGCTGCTACCACCATGCTGCCCCAGGAACACACTTCTGGGGTTAGTTCCCCTTCCTGGATCAGACCTGCAAATCAATAGTCCACACATTGGGGATTCATTCCCAAGTGCTTGTTTATTTACAGTCCATAACATCCCTCACCAGGCATATCTACAGTATATACATTCTGGTTTATATACACACAGAGCTGCTCCTCTAGGCTCTCTCTCCTACTTCCTTTTATATGCCAGACCATGCCCCAAACCCACTAGCTTCCTGTTGGCAGCCATCTTGGGTGTGTTCAGTGTCCATTTGGCTTCATCCCAACCCACTATGCCTTCACTCTGCCACACACCTCCTCCGCAAGACAGGGTTACCGGACGTAAGCCTCGTCCGATAAGCTTAGGCAGAGTGTACAGCATAGGAATCCTCATAGTACTGTACACATACATATCAATATGCAACCAATGATTTGTACACACTGTTTTCACTCCGTGTCTCAATTTCTCCAACAGACCGAGATTTGACTTCACAGTATCAGAAACTTGTGATCACACAATACAACTCTATCCCATACATTTGTATCATTCTGGACAGTTAAGCTTAACATAGTCATTTTAACTAAGGATCTCACCCATAGGCAATTCAGAGCTCTTTGCTCTTGTTCTAGAACTTTCTGCTCCAATACATGTTTAGGACTGTTCCCAAAGGTCCCCTCCTCATACATTGTGGAATTCCAGTTCCTCTTTTTAGACCTCTCTGCTCTAGTAGCTTTTATTTGTTTTAGGCTTTGCCAAGGGTCCCACCCCATCTTCATTTAGCTCTCAGGATACTCAGGAATTCTCCACTCCGTAAGTGCACACTCCTCTCAGGAGTTAGTAGACAATATATATTTTAGAGTTATGCTCAAGGGTCCCTCATCCCTCCATGTATTTGTTTAGAGCTCTTTTGTTATTTTTCTTTTCCCAGTACCTATTATTTCCTCACAGTTCTTTCTCGACTCAGGGGTTTAGCCATTCTGGTCATTTAGGGCTATGCCCAAGGTTCTCAACCTACACCCCTCTTTATTATTATTATTATTATTAAACATTTATAAAGCGCCAGTTGCAACCTGGCGCTGTACAGAACATACAATCAGATGCGGTCCCTGCCTGTGGCTTACAATCTAAAAGACAAGGAGGGGGAGACAAGGAGAGGGGACAGCGGGAGAGACATGGGAGAAGACAAACAAACATTCAGGCGGATGCGAAGTCTCAGGTGCGTGTACTTGGCTTGGTTACAAGGTGGTCGGTAGCAGCAGTCAGCAGAGGAGGGCTGACAGTAAGAGCAAGGGGAAAGACTAGAGGGCATTGGGAAAGGCAGCATGGAAAAGGTGGGTCTTGAGGAGGGATTTGAAGGAGCGGAGGGAGGAGGCGAGGCGGACGTCGGCAGGGAGGGAGTTCCAGGCATGCGGGGCAGCGAGGGAGAAGGGACGAAGGCGGTTGGGCGAGCAGGAGAAGCGAGGGAGAGCGAGGGAGGGGACAGCGGAAGAGCGGAGAGCGCGCGCAGGAGCGCGTAGGGCGATTAGGTCCGAGAGGTAAGGGGGAGCTTGGTCATGGAGCGATTTGAACGTGAAAACCAGGAGTTTGAACAGGATACGTTCAGGAAGGGGGAGCCAGTGAAGGGAGAGGAGGAGAGGCGTCACATGGTCGAAGCGACGGGCAGAGTGAATGACCTTGGCGGCAGAGTTTTGGATCGCCACAAGGGGGGACAGGTGGGAGCGAGGGAGGCCAGCAAGGAGGAGGTTGCAGTAGTCGAGGCGAGAGATAACCATGGCATGAACAAGGATTTTGGCCGAGGAGACAGATAGAAAGGGGCGAATGCGGGCAATGTTGAGGAGAGCGAATCGGCAGGATTTGGCCACAGAGTCAATGTAAGGTTTAAAGGAGAGGTGCGTGTCAAAAATGAAGCCCAAGCTGCGGGCACGGAGAACAGGACGGATGGTGACCCCATCAATGCAGACGGTCAGGTCAGAGGGAGAGGAGGGGGAGGGAGGAAAAATGAGGAGTTCAGTCTTGGCCATGTTCAGTTTGAGTTGGCGTCGGGACATCCAGGCGGAGATATCAGAGAGGCAGTCGACGAGGCGTGAGCGGACAGAGGAGGAGAGAGAGGGGGTAGAGAGATAGAGTTGGGTGTCATCAGCATAGAGATGGTATTGGAACCCGTGGGAGGCAATAATTTCACCAAGGGACCGGGTGTAGATAGAGAAGAGGAGAGGGCCAAGGACAGAACCTTGGGGAACCCCAACCGAGAGGGGAAGGGAGGGGGAGGTCGACTCGGGGAGGGAGACATTAAAGGAGCGGTCAGAGAGGTAGGAGGAGAACCAGTCAAAGACAGAGCCACGGAAGCCCAAAGAGTAAAGGGAGTCCAAGAGGAGCGAGTGGTCGACAGTGTCAAAGGCGGCAGAGAGGTCAAGGAGGACAAGAACGGAGTAGTGGCGCTTCGATTTAGCGACAAGTAGATCATTGGTGATCTTGGCCAGGGCAGTTTCAGTAGAGTGGAGGGGGCGGAAGCCGGACTGGAGAGGGTCGAGGGAGGAGTTGGCAGAGAGGAGGTTCAGGCAGCGGGAGTAGACGACACGTTCCAGGAGCTTCGAAGCAAAGGGAAGGAGGGAGACCGGCCGGTAACTAGAGGGATCGAAAGGGTCCAGGGTAGGCTTTTTGAGGATGGGGGAGACAGTGGCATGTTTGAAGGCAGAGGGGAAGGAGCCTGTGGAAAGGGAGAGATTGACAACATGCAGAAGGGGGGGAGCGACAGTGGGAGCAATAGAGGTCAGGAGGCGGGAGGGGATCGGGTCAAGGGGGCAGGTGGAGGGGTTGGATGAAGAGAGAAGAGCAGAGATTTCCTGGAGAGAGGCAGGAGGGAAGGATGCGAGGAGGGAGGGGGGCGGGGGAGGGGGCGGGAGGGGAGCGGGGGGCGGAGGGGGGCGGGAGGCAATATCCCGACGGATCTTGTCAATCTTGGAGGTGAAGAACGACGCAAGATCCCGAGCAGCAAGGGAAGAGGGCGGGGGAGGGCAGGGGGGTTTGAGAAGGGAGTCGAAAGTAGAGAAAAGGCGGCGAGGGTCGCGGGAGAAAGATTCGATCCTAGAGGCATAATAGCGCTGCCTAGCTAGGGAGATAGCCGAGGAGAGGGAGGAGAGGGAGAATTTGTAATGGAGGAAGTCAGGGAGGGAGCGGGATTTGCGCCAGAGGCGTTCGGCAGCCCGGGCGCAGGAGCGGAGGTAGCGGATGGCAGGGGTAAGCCAGGGGCGGGGGTCGAGGGGGCGGACGGGGCGAGCAGAGGGGGGGGCAAGAGAGTCAAGGGTCGAGGAGAGAGAAGCGTTGAGAGCAGAGACAGCAGAGTCAGGGGAGGAGGAGGCGAAAACGGGGGGGAGAAGGGGGGAAAGATGTGCGGCAAACTCCGAGGGAGTAAGGGCCTGCATATTGCGGAAGGGGCGCATAGAGGGGGAGGCGGAGGGGGGTCGGTGGGAAAGGCTGAAGGAGCCGAGGAAGTGATCAGAACTAGGGAAGGGGTCAAAGGAGAGGTCAGTTAGAGAACAGTTTCGAGTGAAGACGAGGTCGAGGGAATGGCCGTCAGTATGAGTGGGGGAGTCGGTCCAGAGTCGGAGATTAAAGGAGGAAGCGAGAGAGAGAAAGCGGGAAACAGAGGGGGCGGAGGGCGTGTCAACGTGAATGTTGAAATCACCAAGGATAAGAGTGGGGATATCATCGGAGAGGAAGAAGGTGAGCCAGGATTCAAAGTCCGGGAGGAAAGAGGAGAGGGAACCCGGGGGGCGGTAGATGACAGCAACCCGAAGGTGTAGAGGGGAGTATAAGCGCACAGAGTGGGCCTCAAAGGAAGGGAAGGAGGGGGAGGGAGGAGGGGAGAGGGTTTTGAATTGGCAGTGCTTAGCAAGGAGTAAGCCCACACCACCACCCAGGCCTTCAGGGCGGGGGCGGTGAGAGAACGACAGGCCCCCGGAGCATAGAGCGGCCGGGGTAACAGAGTTGGAGGGCGTGATCCAGGTTTCTGTAAGAGCAAGGAGTTGAAAGGGGCGAGAGAGGAAGAGATCGTGGATGAAGGGAGCTTTAGCCACGGATGAGCGGCAGTTCCAGAGGAAGCAGGAAAAAGGCAATTTAACAAGCCTCTCATGCTTCCCATTCACCCACACAGTTTTCCCCACAGGCATGCAAGCCTTGATCAATCCCCTTCTCTAGGGGTTTGGGAGGCTAGTGCACCCATCCATTCCAGACACTCCCCTCCAGGACCCTGTTCAGCCCCTTCAGGTTGTTAATTCACCATTATCGATAACTCTTCTGTCCTTCCCAGGAGTTTCACCATTTCCTTCCTTTTCTCCTATTAGACTGAGGGCATCTGCTTCTCTCTGCTCTTTCCTTTGGGATCCTCAATCAAGTCATCTCTTTGCCCATTTCTTCTGCTCTCTCTTAACTGCTTATATTCTTCCAGTGTATCGCTTGTACCCCACAATCTCCACTCTCAACCCCTCTTCCACTTTCAGTAGTTTGGGTCTCCACAGGAGTATTAGTAACCTCGATTGTTTGAATGGCTACATTCCTCATTTCTCAGTGAATTCCCACTGAGACCAAGTCTCACATTTCCCTCACAGCCTGTACTTGTGCCTCCCTCAGCTTTAACGTAGGTCTAAGTGCCACACCTGTATTCCACAAGTTCTGGTTTCCAGGATTCTGGGTTGTGCTGCAAACTCTCCAGTGGTCTGACAGCTACAATCTTTCTTCACACTAATCTTGGACTCTGGTAACTGGCTTTCTGTCTGAGATTCTTGCTCAGTCATCATAACTCCCTGTTGCTCTGTTTGGATTCCCAAGCTAATTAACACCATTGTCTCAGTCTGGGCTGCTTGTTCCACTCCTTGGTGTACTGCTTGTAAACTCCGATTATCTGGAACAGCTACAACCCTGTCAGTTGTCTGGGTTTTCTTAAAGCACCAAGACTTCCCCTTTTTAGTCCTCAGGGCCCTTGTCAATTTTCATTTTTCACAAACAAGCCAAGTAGGGCAAGACCAATGCTCATGACCTGGCTTCTTACAATGCAGGCATACTTTAATTGGTCTGACTTCTGCAGGTTTGAGATTAGTTGCTGGGATTTGCCCAGGAACCTCCCCTTTCTCCTGGCTTATACCATCTGTGGCTTTACTGGGCTCTATCTCTGGGATAACAGGTGTCTCTAGTACCACCTTTTTGTTGCAGAGAAAGAAAAAAGGGAAACTCCCTAACACTCAGTTTCCCCTTACATACAATGGGTTTAACACAATCCCAATCCCAATCCCAGTGCCCAGAATTCCCACAGCCCCCACACTTCATCAAAGGTTTACCATTATGTCCAGTCCTCCAGGAGCACCCTGGCTTTCCCAACAAAAGCAGAGGTACCCCTTCTTTCTCTCTCGGAGCTTATAGTCCTTAGCATAATGTCCCCAAAGTCCACAGCCAAAACACAGTTCTCTGGCAATCCTCCCTTGACTCCTCCAATACCTTGGAAATCCTTGAGTGTGTTGAGGGACTGCTGCAAGATCTTTGGGTGGCCGCTCCTCAGCTGGTTCCCCAATCCAGTCTGAGTCCCGAACCTGTTGCCACAACTGGTTCAGGACTCAGTGCAACTCCTGCTCCAGGAACTACTCTGGATTTAGCCTTTGGAACTGCTGAAATTGTCCCAAGGTTAAAAACTGGCCTGGAATCTGCTGTCATGTTGCTGGTTACACTGGACTCCTCAGCAAGGCACAATCCTCCACAACTCCCCAGCAACACTAAGACCCTCTGGTCAGTACTTTAAATAGGGGTGATAATTTCCAATATTCTCCACCCCTTTGTAGCAGCTGCCCTGGCACCTCCTCTCTTTAGCACCCTCTAGGGTATTAGTATGAGCTGCTGCCACCACACTGTCCCAGGAACACACTTCTGGGGTTAGTTCCCCTTCCTGGATCAGACCTGCAAATCAACAGTCCACATGTGGGGGGATTCACTTCTCAAGTGCTTGTTTATTTACAGTCCATAACATCCTTCACTAGACATATCTACACTACATACATTCTGGTTTTTCACCTTATACAGAACTCCTGCTCCTCCAGGCTCTCTCTCCATTTCTCCAACGGCATCCCTCTCCTACTTCCTTTTATATGGCAGGCTATGCCCCAAGCCCACTAGCTTCCTGCCAGCAGCTAACTTGGGTGTGCTCAGCGGCCATTTGGCTTCATCTCAGCCCACTATGGGCGTTTATAGACGAGACAAAAAAGGCGGCTGATCCTTTGATCAGCCGCCTTTCTTGCCGCTCATCTATATGCCTGGGCTGCTTTTAAATCCGCGTCGGAGGGGGCAGGCGATCCTGCCCCCTCCGACGCGGATTCCCGGAGTGCCGGCTTTACGCCGCACTTCCGGGTCCCGTGCGAGAGTGCGCATGCGCAGAAGGGCGCGCATGCGCACTCGCACTCTGCGCCGTGTCTGAACATCAGACACGGCACGGAGAGACGCCGCGGCGGGGAAACACGGCGTTTAGCGATCCCGCTTGTAAGCGGGATCGTCTATAAACGCCCTATGTCTTCACTCTGTCACAGTGTTATCGAATGCTCGTATCTGCTAGTGTGGTATTATTTATTTCTATATATAATCTTCTCTATCCCAAGGACTCAGGGCAAGCAACTTTACATAAAAATGTATAATATAAAAATATGCACTTTAAAAAACTACCCGCCATACAAATTAATTTACTATTAATATGTCCCTGCCTGCCAAACATCTGACCAAACAGAAAAGGTTAGCCTCCATAAAATGATCAGTTTGATTTTTGATAAATCTCATGTGATAAGCCTTTCATTGGAAGGTCTGAATAGAATGTGAAGTGATGTCAAGTGTATTCAATCATGAACAACAGCTCCAATTATAACTCTTGTCATGAAGTTTTAACAACTTCTCAGTGAGGTCAATCTCATGCCCTGTGTACGCAGCCATATGGGCCCACCTCAGCCATGCGGTTGGTGCAGGCACCATAGGCTCCGTACTGGGTGTGTGTGTGGTTTGTGTGCGCGTCCATGCTCAGGCGCTGCATTTCCTCCATGCTGCGCTCTGTGGGAACAGATGTGCTAAGACGCTCTGACCCCCTTTGCCCTGATCAAGTGGGTGGTAGCCCGGGCCATGACCTTGGCCATTTGCCAAGATGAGAGCCCGGGGTAGCCATTAACATGCCGAGGATCAGTCCCGGCGAACATCTGGTAGCCTGACAACAAATCTGACAGTGGCCCATGGGCCAGTGTAAGCCACTGTCATGTTTGGTATTTTTTATAAAAGGCAGTGGCACATGCTGGACTCCCAGGGTAGTGACAACAGTGGAGGTGAGGAGGACAGATAGGACAGGAGTTAAGGCAGTGGTACAGTCCAGTCCCAGGCAGCAGCAACACTGAGTATGAATGGTGAGTGGAAAGGTTGGAAGAAATACAAATGGTGGTGTACTCTGCACTGGGGTGTGTGGATCCTGGTGCAGGTCCTGGGTCCTGGTGCAGCTGTACCAACTGTCCCTACTATAGCTAATTGGTTTATGTCGTAAGACATATGGATGATACTGGGTGAAAACAGACATGCGCATAACTCAACTTTAACATCACTTTAACATTTCTTATGCATGTTGCAGGACTGTATTTGCACCCTATGTAGTAGGGGTGGGACACCAGGCAGAATACCGGTTACTGGTTTTATCAGTTACGGGTATACAAAATACTGGGTTACCGGATTAAAACCAGATTACCGGTGCCGGATTTATTCCATTGATTTCAATGGGGAACTGTCCCCATTGAAATCAATGGGGAAAAAAAAATTCCTCCCCCCTCCCCATCCCAGGCTGTGTGGGTGGAAGGGGGGCACCCTGCCACCCACCCTGCCCAGCCTGGATTTAAAAAATATTTTTTTTTTCCTCTAAGTCCCTAGTGCAGGGGGCTCTGGGGCGCTGCCGGCGACCCGGAGCCTGCACCAGCAGGTACTAGGGTGATCCCTGGGGTGGGGGGTGGTTTAACACCCACCCCACCCCAGGGATCACCCTACCTCCCCACCCAGGGATTGCCTACCTTTGGCGCTCTGGGCGGCGACGGAGGCGGAGGTCTGGCGGCTTCAGCACTTTCTAGACCTTCCAGGGAAACCCGGAAGTTCCCCAGAAGGTCTAGAAAGTGCTGAAGCCGGCAGCCACAGCCAGCGCTGAAGCCTCCGGACCGCCGCCGCCGCCTGGAGTGCCAAAGGTAGGCAATCCCTGGGTGGGGAGGTAGGGTGATCCCTGGGGTGGGGTGGGTGTTAAACCACCCCCCACCCCAGGGATCACCCTAGTACCTGCTGGTGC
>QEPC01013194.1:4182110-4193488 GCA_003113815.1 Sphenodon punctatus | reverse complement strand
GTGTCCCCCCTTCCACCCGCGCAGCCTGAACTTGGGAGGGAAAGTGTTTGGGGTTTTTTTTGTTTCTTTTTTTACATTGCGACCATTCATTTAAATGGCCGCAATGTAAAAAAATCCGGTACGGGGATCCGGTACCGGTACCCCCAAATACCGGGGTAATCCAATACTTCTGGTACACCAAAATACCGGCAGTATCGGATACTGGTAGATCCGGAATTCCCACCCCTACTATGTAGTCCTACAGCATGCATAAGAAATGTTAAAGTGGTGTTAAGGTACATGTCTGTTTTCACCACTGTCAGCTCAGTCATATGATGGTGCTGAAGCTGGATTGGAAACTGAAATCTAGTTAGCATGTCTGAATAAAAAGGTGATATCTATATATTATTTCTTAGCTCATTAAGAAGATGGTAATATTAAGTGAAAGTGACTGAATTTGCTTGAAAGTTTTAACAAGAACAAGGAACAACTATCCTTTTAATTCCCTAAACCAAAAGAAAAACCTATTTGTTCTTGTAAAACGTATGCTATTGTAACAGAATTATTTATACAGTAGCATTAAACAGCACCTTGAAGGACCAGTTACACATAAAGGTGCTAGATAAACATGCTGCATTTTGTATTCAACTTCTGTGGTGTGTTACCATATAAACCAATAAAAAGCATCACAGCATTCCAAAGGTAGTTTGTATTTTAAATTTTGCAAATTTCCCCCTGCATTAGAACAGATGCTTGTGCTGCAATAAATCTCAAAGCATTTGTGTTTAAAATACAAATGTAAAATATATGTATTTGAATAAGTATTTTAAATTATGTTAGAGACTAACTCTAAACATTATATGAAAAATCCATGAACATTTCTCTAAATTTATATTATATTATTATTATTATTATTATTATTATTATTATTATTATTTTATTCCAGCAGTGTACCTGGTGCTATAATGAACATTCAATGATCAATGGTCAGAAATATTCATCAAAGTTCAAGCACATTTATCAGGCTTTTACAGTCACAAACATTTCTTCAGAGAGTTATTGAATTAAAAAAATACATTAAAATTTCTTTTGAAAACATTGTAAGAAGTCCATGAATGTCAGATGCACCACTTAATGCTGAGAGTCTCTCAAATTAATTTATGAACTTTAGAGAGCATTCATGAACATGATGGGTGATTTCAGACGTTATGGGCGCCCGATTCACCACAGTGGATTCCCAGTAGTGGTGAACCGGGTAACCACCCCCCGTGAGCAAGAGAGGCCCCAAACAGATGTGATGGGAGTGGGACCACGGTAGGGAATCGGACCGGCAGACCACAGCCCGGGGCAGCGCAACAGACGTTACGCTGATCCCGGGCCATGGTCAAAGCACCTGGAAGGTGCCAGGGCGGCTTGTCCCAGCTGCTGCTGCTGTCCCTCCACTGCATCCATGCACAGCACAATCACCGCCTCCTCCTCCTCCTCCTGCCATGCTCTCTCGCCCTCTGATCTCCTCTCCGTTCTGCCTCGCTCCATCCCGCCACGTCCCCCTGCCGCTGTGTGCCCTTTAAATCTCCCTCCCTGGCTTGTGTTGTTGCCGGTTGCCTGGCAGCGATGCTGTGTGCTATGTCCCCAGCTGGGAATCATGTTGCTTGAGTCCGACCAGTGGTTGCCATCCAGACATTACTTTTTTTTGTTTCCCATTCAAAATCGTTTTGACCACGCTTTCGGAGATGGTCTGGGCCGGAGCTCCAGAAGCGTGGTTATTTTTGACCCCTGGTGGGGATTGACTGTGGTGAACATCTGGCGCCCCCAAAACAGATGTTCAGGGCACTTTGGCCTTGCCGCAGGATTGAGTGTGGTTCACTGTGGTTGACTGTGAGCTCGTAACATCTGCAAATACCCGATGTAAGGATCAATGCATAAACACCACCCGGGGTAATGATCACAAGGAGGATATTGCTTAAAGACGTATTTAGCCAGATTTTTTTTGGGGTGTGTGTGTGTCTGAAAATAATGTATTTATATTTTTATTTATTTATTTTATTATACTTATAGGCCACCCCCTCATACCTACAGCATCTAGGGGCAGCTTCCAACAAAAATAAAACAATCTAAAATGGTATAAAAGTCACATTTAAAAATCTAAAAATACAATAATATTATTTAGACAAATTTAAAACACCCCCCCCCAATTTAACCCACCCTCCCCTCCCCGTCTTCGAAGTCGTGGGAGAATAGCCATGTCTTAGGAGCCTGACGGAATGCCAACAGGCTCGGGGTCAGCTGTGCTTCCTCTGGGAGGGAGTTCCATAACTGTGGCCCGGCCACCAAGAATGCCCTCTCCATTGTAGCCCCTCGCTTAATGCGGGGAACCTCCCAGAATGCATCCCCTGTGGACTGAAGGGGCTGTCCTGAGTCACGGAGGGCAAGGCGGTTCCTGAGATATCCAGGTCCAAGACCGTACAGGGCCTTATAGATCAAGGTCAACACCATGAATCTGGCTCAGCATGTTACAGGCAGCCAGTGCAGTGCACGGAGCACTGGTGTTATGTGCTCTCATCAGTCCGTCCCTGTTAGGAGACAGACCACTGCATTCTGCACTAGCTGCAACCTCCGGGCCAGTGTCAAGGGAAGTCCAATGTAGAGCGCATTACAGTAGTTCAGCCTCGAGGTGATGAAGGTATGGATCAAGGTGACCAGGTCGGTTCTGGAGATGTATGGTCGCAGCCTCCATACCAGATACAGCTGGCGAAAGGCTGCCTTCACCACCACATCCACCTGCTGATCTAGGTAGAGGCCCGAATCCAATAACACCCCCAGACTATGAACTTGCTGGGCCACAGAGGGGCGCACCCCCACCACAAGGGGGGGAAACACCTCTCCTGATCGGCCTACCACCATCACCTCCCTCTTATCAGGATTGAGGTTCAGTCTGCTCTGCCACAACCAAAGCGCCATGACCTTCAAACATTGAGATAGCATGGAGATGGCAGGGCCTGGGACGGCTGAAAAGGAGAGGTAAAGCTGGGTATCATCAGCATATTGGTGGCAACACACACCAAATCCTCTCACGATCTCCCACAAGGGCTGCATATATACATTAAACAATAAGAGAGACAGGATTGAACCTTGTGGAACACCAAAATCCAGGACCCGGGGGCTAGATGTTTCTGCCCCCAGGACAACCTGCTGGGTCCTCTCCGAGAGGAATCACTGGAACTAACCAAGGGTGGTCCCATTCAGATGCCCCAGGTCACACAACCGTCTCACCAGCAGTCCATGGTCCACTGTATCAAACATGGCTGAGAGATCAAGCAGGACCCGTAGTGTCGAACATCCTGCGTCCATCTCCCAGCGGAGATTGTCCACCAAGGCCACCAAGGCCGTCTCTGTACCATAGCTGGGCTGAAACTCTGATTGAAATGGGTTAAGAAAACTGATGCTGTCTAGGGGAGCCTGGAGCTGCAGGGCCACTAAAAAGGAAGGTTAGAGACAGGTCGGAACTAGTGGTGAGTGCGTCCATATCCAAAGATGGCTTCTTCAACAGGGGACACACCACGGCCTCCTTGAGACCGGGGGGCAGACTCCCCTGCTGAAGGGATGCATTGATTACCCCTGCCATCACCGGTCCCAATGTCTCCCTGGAGGCTTTCACCAACCAGGATGGGCAAAGATCTAATTCACAACTAGTGGCCCTAACCAACCCCAGGATCTCCACAGCATCGACTGGCGTCACTTTCTGAAACTCATCCCAGAAAGATGGACCAGTCGGGGCCTCCATCACCTCATGCTCCATTTCTACTGTTTATAATCTAGTGTTGAAGTTGCTCTGGATTCGAGCGATCTTGTCTACAAAGTAGATGGCAAACTCCTCACAGCAAGCCTGGGATAAGTCCCCGTCCAGGCGGAGGAAGGTTGGACTGACCAGCCCCCGCACCACCTGGAACAGCTCAGTTGGACACGAGTTTGCAGACGCAAAGAATTATTTCTTTGCCACCTTCACAGCCCCAACATAGGACCGCAAATGGGCCCTCCGGAGAAGTGGTCAGATTCAGCACGAGTCTGACGCCAGCATCACTCTAGTCATCTGCCTTCCTGCTTCATACCCTGCAGCCCCTCAGTAAACCAAGGGGCCCTGTGGTGTTGAGACAGGGACAGAGGATGTCTCGGACCCACCCTGTCAGTGGCCTCCCCAAACCAGATGTTCCAAGCCTGGATGAGTTCATCCACAGAGAGGCTGTCAGAGTCCAGGGTTAACTCCCCCAGGGCCTCCTGGAACCGTTCAGATTCCATCAGCCTCCGAGGGTGGACCATCCTAACTGATACCTTCTCCTTCTGGGGGTGGCGCACTGAGAGACTGGTCTTAAGGAGGTAATGGTTCGTCCATGACAAGGGTGTAACCATTACATCCCCCACTACTAGATCACCTGCCTCAAGGCCAGAACAGAACACCAGGTCGAGGGTATGCCCCCCACATGGTTTGGACAGCTGACAACCTGGGACAAATCCATGGTTGCCATGGCAGCCATGAATTCTCGCTCCATCCCCACAAGGCTGGTGTTGGTTTGAGCATTGAAATCCCCTAGGACCAAGGTCCTAGAGAAGCCCAGTGCCACCACCGAGACCAGCTCCGCTAGAGCGGAGAGGGATGCTGTTGGGCAGGAAGGGGCCCGGTACACCAGCAGCATCCTCAAATTGCCCCCAGCCAAATCAAAACCACATGGAGGGCCTCGATCCCAGGGATATCTGGAACTGGATACCTCCTAACTCACCATGTTTCTTTAAAAATCACAGCTACACCACCTTCCCAGCCCTCAGCGCGAAGCTGATGCTGCACGGCGTAGCCGGCTGGAACAAGGACAGCCAAAATTGGCCCCGCCTCCTCATCCAGCCAGGTCTTCATTATACATGCAAGGTCTGTTGCCCCATCCAGGATCAAATCCTGGATTATCGGGGCCTTATTAACTATGGACCTCACATTCAGCAGCATCAGTCCCCCGCCGAGGGACCCTAGGCCCAACTCCCCTGGACCCTCGGGTGGTAGGCAGGATCTCTAAGGCTCCACAAGGACCCTAGGGCCCATGGGCACCCGAGCCCTCTGCCCCCATCCACTATACCATCCACGACCCATAACGACCTCAATGGCCATCTCCTCCCCACCATCCACATCAACATGACCCCCACCCATCGGCTGCTCCCCCAGCAGAATAAACCCAGAATAGAAAGCCCTATTAAAAACAAGATAATTGATCAAGGGAGCGTTTAAACTATTCCAACACTGAGTGGAATACTAATTTAGTTTGACTAAGAAAAATGCTATACAACATGCATACATGTTGTATAACAATGTTTTGATGTAAAGCTGCATTAATAACCACAAGATCAAATCTGATCTACCTATAACTCCAGGGATGTAGACATTTACTTTCTTAGAACTGCTGAAGAAGATGATACTACAAATGTTTATTTTAAATATAGGGAGTAAGTTGGGCCATTAGAAGATGACAAGGGAGTAAAAGGGGTGCTCAGGGAGGATAAGGACATTGCAGAGAAGCTGAAGGAGTTCTTTGCATCGGACTTCACTGCAGAGGATTTGGGGAGGTACCCACGCCGGATCCCTGCTTTGTGGGCGAGGAATTGGAAGAGCTGTTCCAAATCAATGTGATGTTGGAGGATGTTCCAGGGCGAATTGACAAACTGAATACTAACAAGTCACCAGGGCCAGATGGCAATCACCCCAGAGTTCTGAAGGAACTCAAATATGAAATCGCAGACCTACTGTTAGCAATTTGTAACCTGTCACTAAAATCTGCCACTGTACCCAAGGACTGGAGGGTGGCAAATGTAACCCCAATATTTAAAAAGCGATCCAGAGGCAATCCTGGAAACTACAGACCAGGAAGCTTGACACCTATGCCGGGCAAAATGGTGGAAACCATCATTAAGGACAGAATCGCTGGGCATGTTGACAAACATGGCTTAATGGGGAAGAATCAACATGGATTTCATAAAGGTAAGTCATGCCTCACTAATCTGTTGGAATTCTTTGAGGGTGTAAATAAGCATGTGGACAAGGGAGACCCAGTAGATATAGTGTGCCTGGATTTCCAGAAAGCATTTGATAAGGTCCCTCATGAGAGACTCTTGAGAAAATTAAAAAGTCATGGAATAGGAGGTAGTGTATTACTATGGATCAGAAACTGGTTAAAAGATAGAAAGCAAAGAGTAGGACTAAATGGTCAGTTTTCACAATGGAGAGATGTAAAAAGCGGTGTGCCTCAGGGATCTGTATTGGGATCAGTGCCGTTCAATGTATTCATTAATGATTTGGAAAAGGGTGTTAAAAGTGAGGTGATCAAATTTGCAGATGACACCAAATTATTGAAGGTAGTTAAAATGTGAGCAGACTGTGAGAAACTGCAACAGGATCTTACGACACTTTGGGTGCCTGGGCATCTAAATGGCAAATGAGATTTAATGTGGACAAGTGCAAAGTGATGCACATAGGGAAAAATAATCCAAACTATGCATACACAATGTTGGGTACTAAACAAGGAGTTACCACTCAGGAAAAGGACCTGGGGGTGGTTGTGGACAAAACAATGAAATCCACAGCACAGGGTGCAGCAGCAGTCAAAAAAGCAAACAGAATGGTAGGAATTATTTGGAAGGGGATAGAGAATAAAACTGAGGAGGTCATAATGCCTCTATACAAATCAATGGTGCAACCGCACCTCAAATATTGTGTGCACGTCTGGTCGCCCCATCTCAACAAAGACATAGCTGAACTGGAAAAGGTACAGAGAAGGGCAACAAAAATGATCACGGGCATGGAAGGGCTCCTGTATGAAGAGAGGCTTGGTAGGTTGGGGCTCTTCAGCTTGGAGAAGAGACGACTGAGAGGAGATATTATAGAGGTCTATACAATCATGAGTGGTGTGGAACTACTAAACAAGGAGCAGTTATTTACCCTCTCAGCTAGTACTAGAACTAGGAATCCTAAATCACTCGGAAAACCCTAGTCATAAGTAATCAACTTCTACCCTGTTTGGGTACCGCTGTAAAAGGTGCCCTATCACCTCTAGCTTAATTGGCATGGGTGCCAAAACCCTGGCCCTCACTGGCATGTTGACCCCAAATGCCCCCTTGCCGATTTGGTTTTGGGCTTCCGTTTCCCAATTTCAGCTTGCTGGCCTTGCAACATCCTTTGAAGCAGGACAAGGCTGGGTAGCCACCCCCACAATTGGAACAAGCATGGACGTACTTACATCAGGCATGAAAACAACCTTTCCCATTAAAAGCCCAGCAAACTGGCTTTCCCGAAGCCTGCTTTGAGGGCCCCAGGAGAATTACCCCACTCCCAGTACGGATGCCAGCGATAGGGCAGTGTGGGGCCATAATCTGCCAGTGCATATTGTAATCAATGATATCGCAGCGAGAGCAAACACATTAAAATCAGAGCATCCAAATTAACAAGATCTTCCCACAGTATTTTGCGGGTAGTTAATATTTCAAGAGATGTTCCGATCTCCACCCTTCTACAGACTTATCAGCTGAAGACCCATTCTATGACAGTCTTTGGCCTGGAAATAGTACCTTTCCCTAATATTATAAATTTAGAAAGGATTCAAAATTATTTCCTACGTCGTCTATTAAAGGTAGGACATAGTGTTCCAGGAGCAGTCATGTGTGCAGAAACTTGCACTCTCCCCATATAATACTTTGGGAAGATTGCCTTTATAAGATATTGGTTGAGGCTCCTTAACCAACAAGAAGATGCACTTCCGGTACAATGCTTATTGGAAGAACTAGAACACACAGGGACAAGAACGTACTCCTGGATAAATTATCTGGCTTATCTCCTAAAGAATATGGGATTTTCTCTCGCATTCTTTGAGGGAAAGTAATAGTTGCCATCAAGGATATGATACATCTTAGATATCGCCATGCAGGAGGATCTTACCACACTCCAGCAATGGAAGGTTTCACCATGGCTGGGCCAGGTGAAAAATAGCTTCTGTTTCGAGGGCTATCTTGATAAACTGTCCAACAGTACTCTGAGGAGGAATTACACTCTCCTAAGATTCCAACTAATACAATCCACAGTAATAGAGGGGAGGCATGCCAATATCAAACACGAGCAGGGCTGCTGCACTTGTAGTTTGAGAGAAGTTGAAACTACTGAACATCTTGTATTACGCTGCCCCTATTATAAGAAATTAAGAAATATGTGGTTATACCCACTTACTAAAAAGATCAGAGAATTGGACAGGGGAAACTGTTGCAAATTATTTCTTAACTTATCTGCAAGTGATGACCTTATAGCAGTTGCATTATTTGTGGGGTTTGTAGGGAAACAAAGAACTATGGTGAGAGCAAAATTGGGAAACCTTTCCCCACATACTGAAGACTAATGATGAATGGGCTGCAAAGGCGCAGCTTGGAACGGCCTTTGTGTTGTATTTGTTACTGTTAATTGAGTATATTGATTATGTCCCAGTTGTTAATGGAATATACTCAATTGTATATGTATTTTCTATATCGAATTATGTATTATTGTGTTGGTTTTATAAAGATTTTGGCCATGGCGAAAGCTAGTGCTGTAATAAAGTTTATAAAGTTATAAAGTTAACAGTATTGTATAAAGTGGATATCCCAGCGGGTGTGGGGGTTGGATGAAGCCTTGTGCCAAAACATTTAATCGTATTCAAGCCAGACTGTTCCCCAAATCAGCATACGCCTTCTGTATAATTGCAGCGTATTGGATCAACTTCCAGGCCCTGCTTGGAAACCTATAAGCCACACACCCCCATGTAAATATAAAAACAGACCGCCCATTTTTCCCACGCTTTTGGGACTAGGGGCCACTTATGCCTACCCTTGCTCCCTTTATCGTTTTTGGAGTTCTTGTCACCCGACTCCTCCCCATGAAGCAGGGGCGTAGCTAGCTTGGGATGGGCCCAAGGACAAGATATGTTTGTGGGCCCCCCTGCCTCTTTTTTCCTGCTGGTGGTGAAGCTGCCGGTCAGCCTAGGAGCGCCTCCCAGCTCGGCCAGCCTAGGGGTGCTGGGCTGCTGGTGCCTGGGACTTACGCAACAGCCGGAAGGGTCCCCAGCCAACTCAGGTGGCAATTTTAAAAAAGAAAAAAAGGGGCGAGGGGAGGCGGCTTAGCTACCTTGGATATTGGGCCCCCAGCCAGTACGGGCCCTGGGAAGAATGTCCCTGATTGTCCAATGGTAGCTACACCCCTGCCATGAAGTAACATAAATATATCTATAAATTCCCCTTTCCAAATCTTTTCCTTGGTAGCTAGGGCCAGGTGATCCCCCGGCAAGGAAATGGGGATGGCATAGGCGTGCAAGCCTGGGGAAAAACCTGGCCAGCCTGTATCTCCAAGCCAGCCACAGTAGTATCCCACACAGGGATTGCACTAGTGGCATCCAAAGCTAACAGCACAGATTTTTCCCAGTACCACTGTACAGCTGGGCCCTCAGGCACTGGACTGGACTCAGTAGCTGTGGCAGGACCCGAAATCTGAACCCCCAACCCCATGGCCCACGGGTCCAACAGGACTGGTAACTGCATGACCCATGGACCCCTCACCTTGCTCTGTGGGCGCTGGCTGCATGTCACTCAATCCAGGCGCGTCTGACATCACTGATACAGATCCCTCCGCACCGGTTCCGACATCATCCATCGGTAATTCAGTCTCGCTCTCCGCTTGCTGGGGGCCTGCGATACGCCCCCCTCAGCACCAAACCCGGGAGCATTTGGGCAGTGGAGGAACTGCCACAACCTTGACTGCCCTGTGTGCACAGTCCCCAAGGTGGTGGCTATGATCCTTGTCACGTCCCTCATGGAGAACTGAAGAGCACTGTCTAGCTGCTCCTGGTCCTCCATTGGATTAGGTTTGGCCGCAGCCCCCAGCTGGGTATGACCCCTAGGGATGGGCGAACAGATTGCGGTTTGGGTTCAGCTGTTTGGTTTGTTCGCTGGGTTCGGGTTCGGCCGTTTGATTCAGTCGTTCAGTTCGGGTTCGGCCGTTCGGAAAAAAGTATTGCGGGAGCACGAGTGAAAACCGGAAACTCGAGTGCATGCAGAGTGTTTGGTGAGTGAGTGTGTGTTTGGTTGGGTGTGTGTTCGGTCTGTGTGTTTGAGAGAGGGTTGGCTGTGTTTGGGTGTGTTGTTGTGGTTGTTGTGTTGTGGGTGTGATTAAAAAAAAATGAAAAAATAAAAATGAAGAAATCTGCGGTGCTTCTTCCCCAGCTGGGGGTGCATGGCTCCTCGGATGAGGAGCAAGCGGTGGGCCCAGGAGGTGGTGCCAGGTTCGTAAACTTTTGTTTTACTTTGAGGACAAAGCATTAGAGCAAGCTCAATGATGTGCGGGTGGGTTCATGGGTGGGTGGTGGGCATCAGTCAGGCACAAACAGTGGGCATCAGAAGGTGGCAGTGGATGTATGGCAGAGAGGGAGGGTACTGTAGTGTGAGGGGCTGTGTCACGAGCAGCACTTCCACCCAAACATGTGCCAGGCCAGCACGTCTAGCACCGTGGAGGATTTGCAGGTGCCAGCCATCCAGGGTCCCCTAGCATTAGCATCCCCTAGCACTCTCTGTATGCTACAGAGAGAGAGGGTTTCCATCCCATTCCCAGTTGCCATCCATTACCTGAGCATGCCCAAATAAGGGCAGGATCTGTCACAGAGAGAGAGGGAGGGTACTGTAGTTTGTGGGGGGCTCTGGCATGAGCAGCACCCCCATCATCATAATAAATGCATGATATTACTTTGGTGTTCTTAATGTGTTCCCATTCCAGAGAGGAATCGGATGCCAGCCCCAGCTCTGCTGCCACTGCCAGGCCAAAGAGGACCCTAGGCCAAGGTCACCAGTGACACCCCCAGACATCCGGTGTCCAAGGTCGGATGTCTGGAGGTATTTTGACAAGGGCGACAGTGTCGCCACATGCAAGGTGAGGCACGGGGACTGGAATAATAGGGAATGAATTTCCCTATGACCTGTTAGGAACGGAAGCCCCCTGCAGAGAATGATTGGCCACCCAGTCCACCCACTTGTGGAAACAGAATGCAGGCAGGGCTTGACAGACCATTGGTCTGACACAGTATGGCACTTCTTATGTTCCTATCTTTTTATTCTCTTTTTAGATCTGCCACAAAATATTCCGGCGCCAGAGGGAGGGGACCATGTCATGGTTCATCACACATGCGGAAAAGGTGCACAACCTGGTGGTGAGGCATGGGACCTCTGGTGTGGCCATGGTGCAGCATCAGCGACAGAAGAAGAGGGGGGAAGGCAACCCAAAAACACCATCATTCCTGCCACCAGCACAGCCTTCCCCCCCCCCCCAGCGCTGCTGAGGACTCTCCATCTCCAGCCCCCCA
>QEPC01013194.1:4162921-4178768 GCA_003113815.1 Sphenodon punctatus | reverse complement strand
AGGGAGGGGTAAAAACAAAAAATAACACTTAAATCTATCTAATATAATCTAAATAAATGATAATATGGAGGTAAATGGGTTGGATGGGTGAAACAGGAGGAAGATGGCAATGGATTAGGAATAGGAAGGAACAAAACTGCTGGGAGAGAGGGAGCCTTCTGAAACGCCTGCTGTTCAGAAACAGTGACTAGCTAGAAGGTGTTGGGAAGGGGGAAGGCAATAAGTTTTGTTTCTTGCTGTGCCCGCCTCACCGCAAGCCCCATTGGCTCCGTGCAGCCTAGCCCGTGGCCAATCACAGACTGGGAAGCCAGTGGTCTGAGGCGAAAAGAGATGGTGATTGGGCAGGCTGGCTGCTACTCCAAGCCTCTCCACCCCTGGTGCCTGGAAGTCTGCTCCTCAGCTGACTGCCCCTCCCTGTCATGTTTGGCCTTCCAGTGACACCACATTTTTGTTGTTTTTGCCCCCTGAACTCACCCGAACGTGAACTGAACTGACCGAACTGTTCGGTCATTTCGACGTTCGGAATTGAGTTCGTTTCGTTTCGTTCATGTTTGGATTTGGGTTCAGGTTCGGTCGTCCAAACAGGCCGAGTTCAGGCCAAACTCCGAACTTCTGAACCGCGTTCGCCCATCCGTAATGACCCCTCCTTGCATTAGAGGATGGGGCCTTTGAGACCTGTCAAGCCTGAGCACCCTGGTCACTGCGATTGGACCATGTCTGAGCCATTGGACCTGCGCCTCATAAAATAAATGGAAAAGTTAGTTAAAACCAGTCACAAACCAAGCAGCGCCAATGGACATCCCACACAGGAAAAGCATACATGATGCAGCGAGGTCCCGCGCCCCCTGCCTGGACAACCAAGTGGTGACTAACAGGTCCGATCTTATTCACGTACAAACTTGCGTTCGCGTCACCATCTCCATATCAATCATAATTTAGATTGCCCCCCTCCTGTGAGAATGAAAAGCGCCGCCATGCTGAAGCTGGTGGTGGCTCTCCAGGGCAAGGGGTAGCTCAAGCAAGACTTGGGAGCCTGTGCCCCTCCCCTTTCTCATTTAGGATGTGCCACTTTGCTGTAGCATACGGCGGTGCCCCAGAGTTTTGCCCCCCTCACAGAATGGGAGGCTGTCGGGACCCCCCACCTTACCAGATTTATAATGCGCCACCATGCTGTAGCATGCGGCAGCACCTGGAATTGTGGGACCCACCCACCCAAAGGATGACGGCTGTGAGCAGCTGTGCCCCCCCCAAAAGGATGGAAGGATGAGACGAGGGTCTGCCAAAGGGCTTGCAACTTGAAATCAGTTCTAGGAATGGAGGGAATAGTCTGGGACAAAATTAATAAGGAGATAGAGGCCAGACAGGTGGCGGGACCATTTGACTCACCACCTTTGGGTGCTTTGAGGTGCTCCCCACTGGGACTGGTGCCCAGGCAGGCTCTGGGTGAGTACCAATTTATACACCACCTGTCATACCCCAGGGGTAGGTCTGTCAATGATGAGATTGATCCTGGGCTGTGCTCGGTGCATATAAATATGTATAAATCATTCGATGCTGCGGTGCGTATCGTTCGGGCAGGGGGACATGGGGCGCTCATGGGGAAGCACAACATAAAAACGGCTTTCCAGCTGTTGCTGGTCTCCCCACATGACTTCGACCTTTTGGATTTCACTTTTCAAGGCAAATTTTTCCAAGATAAAGCCATGCCCATGGGCTTCTCCATTTCATGCACTGCCTTCGAACAATTCAGCACTATGCTTGAGTGGGCAGTGAAGGACAGAGTGGGCTTACCCTTCATATCTCATTATCTCAACAATTACCTCTCCTCGGGACGGGCAGGCTCTAAGCAGTGTGTCAGGTTAATGTCTACATTTGCAACGGTGGTGGCCGAGCTGGGCGGCCTGTTGGCGGGCAAGAAGACCGAGGGCCCGGCAACCTGGCTTTCCTTCTTGGGCATCATGATAGATACACTTGCTGGCACGTCGAGCCTTCCTCCTAATAAACTGTCCTCCCTGCGACTGCTGTTAGAAGACACCGTGGGTGCCCACAAGGTGACGCTCAGGGCTATGCAGGCTTTGCTCGGCCATTTAAACTTTGCTTGCAGAGTCATAGCCCCCGGTAGGGCTTTCTGTGCCAGGCTAGATCGGGCCACAGCTAGGAGTGTTGCCCCCCACCCCCACTGCATATGGATATCCAAAGGACTTAGAGAGGACCTTCGCATCTGGCTAACCTTTCTTGACAGCTACAATGGGGTTTCATTATGGAGGGAGGTATGGCTGCTCGAGGCCGACCTTCAGGTAGTATCTGATACGGCAGGGTGTACTGGCTTTGGGGTTTTCTTCCAGGGCAGGTGTACCCAGCGGTGGCCTGAAGCCTGGGCTACTAGTGGACTGCTGGGAGATATAACATTTTTGGAACTCTTTCCTCTCCTGGTGGTTTTGCAGCTATGGGGTCCACAATTCCAGAATTCTCACGTATGCTTCTGGTCAGATAATCAGGCGGTGATGCAGGTAGTCAATCGACAGTCCAACAAATACGACAGAGTCATGATATTGGTCCGCTGGTTTGTTCTTAAGTGCCTTTCCTTAAATATGTATTTTTCAGCCAAGGACGTACTGGGTGTGCAAAATAAAAATAGCTGATGCCCTCTCTCGTTTCCAGATGGAGCGTTTCCGTGGGTGCCAACATCAGCCCAGAGGTGATGCTGGAGGTCTTGTGGATGCTTGGGAGAGGAAGTTAGACTACAGCATTAGATCTGCCATCTCAGGCTTTACCTGGTGCACTTACGTGAACTCGTTTAGGAACTTCTGCAATTTTTTTGCCTATCATGGGATCCCAGAGCAATGGCCCATTCCTCCTTGTCATGTGGAATGGTTTGCAGCAAACCGAAGTGTCCTCGGCTTAGCTCCACACACTATAAAATGTTACTTATCAGCCATCGCTTTTTTCTGCAAGGGGCACGGGGTGCCAGACCCTTGTGCGAGCTACAGGCTCCAGAAGGCGATGGGCCAGAGTCAGAGGGCCTAGGAAGGACACTCACAGGCCTATACCTGTCAGTGTGCTGGCTCGTCTGGTCATTGCATTGCCCAAGATATGTTCCTCTGCCTGTGAGACGTTACTTTTCTGAGCCGCTTTTTCTACAGCATTCTTTGCGGCCCTGCAAATCAGTGAGCTAGTTCTCTCCTCCCAGCAGGATTGGTTGGGTACTTCCCTGGAGGTATGGGATGTGGAACTGGGGCCTGACTCCATCACCATCATTATTCGTTGATCCAAAGGTGATCAGATGGGAAAAGGGCAGCTAACAACATTACACCGATCATGAGCTGGGGTGGTGTGTCTGGTCTCTGCCATTGAAGCGTATTTGGAGGTACGCCCACATGCCCGGGGTCCCTTCTTCATGCATTTGGCTGGCACATTTTTGACCAAATTCCAGTTTAAGGTGATTTTTAGGAAGGGCATTGCTATGCTGGGTCTTCAACCTTCCGACTATGGGTCACACTCATTTCGGATCGGTGCAGCATTGACGGCAGCTGCTGGGGGACTGCCCGCCTCCCAGATCAGGGCAATTGGTAGATGGAGGTCAGGTGCTTACTGCACCTACGTGCGACCACTGGACCCTTGTCATAACCCTCCGTTTTGTCATTGACAGGCACAGCACGGCTGCTCACCATCTGGATATGCGGGCACAGCATTGTGAGCTGGGCCGAACGGCACGCAGCCAATTCTGATTTTGACTCCCAGCTGGGTTGCAGATTGCGTGTCCAGCTTTATTGGTTTGGGCGCAGCGGGATTCAGTGGGAGCAGTTGATGCCCTCTTTGTTTCGCAGTGCAGCACGCTTTGGACAGCCAGACATCCTGGTCATCCACTTGGGCGAGAATGACCTTGGGCTGCGCAGTGCATGGTGGCTCACCGGCAAGATGAAGGATGACATCTCCCATTTGGTAGCCGAGTGGCCACAGTCCTCTGTATGGTGGTCGGATTTGCTGGAGTGCTGGGCTTGGCGGTACGCCACTAAGCCAGCCAAGATAGAGCAAGCCAAGCGCAAGATCAATAGAGCAATCTGGGCATTCATCGAGAGCATGGGGGGCTGAGCGGTGCATCACGAGCATATTGTGTGCCAAGACCCGGGGCTCTTTCTGCAGGACGGAGTGCATTTGTCCGAATGGGGAAACGCGATATGGCTTGCAGATTTGAGGAATGTTATGCATCAGTACTTGGGTATACCTGTGTGGGGGAAAGGGGGCGAGTGAACTTTCCTCCCTCCTTTTCATGGCAGTTAGCAGTTTAGGAACCATGCTGTGGTGAGGCTCCCTAAGAGCTAAGGGGGTGCAGAGGCACCCCATCACCACTTGGGGAGCAGGGGAGTCTTATGGGCGGGGACCCTGGCCCAGGCTCGCAACGGCTGGCAGGGGGCTTTACCCTGCCCTGACCCAAGAAGAGGGTGAATTTGAATGTGAGGATTAGATCAGCCCTCCTGCTTGCTTTATATGGCATCGTTCCTATCCACTATACACACAGGTTCGGGATTCATTGTATGGTTTGTTACTGATTATTATGTATATGATGTAATAAAGTTGTGGCCAGTGCCTCTTTATCCAGAAGCATGTGGGCGTCTGTTCTTGTGGGTAGTGCGGGCACAAACAAGGAGCAGTTATTTATCCTCTCAGCTAGTACTAGAACTAGGGGACACTCCATGAAACTCATGGGTGGCAAGTTTAAAACAAATAAAAGAAAATATTTTTTCACTCAGAGAATAAAGTTGTGGAATCTACTGCCAGAGGCTGTGGTAAGGGCAAGTACTATAGCCGAGTTTAAAACTGGTTTGGACAAGTATCTGGAAGACAGGTCCATTAGCAGCTATTAGCCAGACAGAATCAGGGAATATGATGGGAGCTGGGGGAAAACAACAGGGAATGGATCCCCCATTGTGACCTGTTGGGTGCTTCTCCCAAGCCACCGTGATTGGCCACTGTCGGAGACAGGATGCTGGGCTAGATGGACCATTGGTCAGACACAGTATAACACTTCTTATGTTCTTAAATGGTATAGACAGTTTCAAAGTACAATGTTTATGACCCTGATCTTTTAAAAAGTTGAAGTGGGGTGCAGAATTAACTAATACCGTATGCAGACCTATTAAGTCAGTGGAAATATTAACAGTTATAAGCTCCTAAGTAGTCCTAAAATTCTGGAGTGGCATCTGAGTTCTGAACTAAATGTTCAGCAGCTTGTTTTTATGAAGTCCTATTTTGTGGTCTTTGTACCGGGCAAATTATCAGACTAACACAGAGTAGTTCATGCTTCTGGGGTTTGACATGAGTTGAGTCCAGACCATTTCTCTCTTGTTTTGCAAGTCTAAACTCACAGTCACCATAGATTCACTTCACATGATTATGGACTGTTGTCACTGAATACCAGGTACAGCTATTATTATTGAAAATAATTTCTTTAGCACTTTTAGTGTTCAAAGTGCTTTACAATTCTGCAAGAAAATAAAATGCAAATCAAGCTAGCAGATTGTTACACAACTCTTACATAATGTGTTGTTATTACAATTGGTTCTGTCTCATAAGAAGCTGCCATATGTTGTACCTCCCTTAAACTTCAGAATTTCCTTGGCTCTGCTCCCTTTCACTGTCTGCATTTGCTGCCAACATAGTACTACTCTCAGGAATGAGACATATATGGAGTATCCACTCCCAACCCCAATAAGACAAGATTAAAAAAAATAAAATAATCACCCCCATGAGATACCTAGTTAAGACAAACCTCTTTTCTCACTCTGGTGCCTAAACAGATGGCCCATGTCTATTGTTAATCTGATGAGTTTTTGCTCCATATGCTTTATGTTCCATATTTTTTGATCATCGTTAGCAGTCAATGGTACCATTTTTCTTCCCCCTTCAAATAGGTCTATCTCTATACCTTTTTAAGGATAAAAGGATGAGATCATATATTTTCTGCTCTTGTTGCGTGACACTTCTGTCCAGACCCTAGTGTGCTCAGTGTAGTACTTTGTACGAAGTTAGGGTGAGGCCACATGAGACAGGGAGGGAAGGTTAGGCTACCACACCTTGGGTAGCTAGCCTTACCGCTCCATAGGCAGCTGGGCCATGCGATGCAGTGCATCGTGTGTCTGGAAGCCACCACATGTTCCCCCTCCCCTGAGGCAGGGCAAACAGCTAGCTGCTATGCAATGCGTCCTCAGAAAAATTCTGAGGATGCATCACAGAGCAGCCTTTCCCCAACTGGGGTAAGGCTGCCCAAGTCAGGCGCTGGGCTTGCCCCACCATGTGGGGAGCATTGCTGAAGAGCTACGAGCTGCGGTTGCTGTCACGCATCACGCACAGCCTCGTCACGGCCCGGAGGTGAGATCGTCAGGCCAGGGGAGGGAGGCGAAGCAGGACTGGGTGCCCACTCATGTGGCTGGAGCTGCAGGCCACCCCAGCTGTGGTGAGAGCCCAGCTGCCCAGTTTCCTTGCAGGGGGGTGCTGCTCATGTGTCAAGCTCCCTGCACTCGCCCCGCACTGCGACGGTGGCAATTGCCTGCCATGGGGCTGCACGGGGATCGGCTCCCTGCAGCTCTTCTGGTTTCATCAGTTTCTTAACAGAACAGTAGTAATTGACCTTCATTCAATCTATTTTTCTATAGTCGCTGCAATATACTGAATTGTGGGTTAATTTTTATTATTCTTTTTTGCTGTACTAGCAATGTGCCTGGTGCTGAACAGTCATTATTAGAGACAGGTCCTTGCCCCAAAAAGCTTAAAAGGGGCTGAGAAACTGTGGATATGGCTGCGTCCCCCAAAGAGGAACCCCCTTATTAGAAAATTAGCTCTGGGGTCCCATCCACATAAAAGTCTCTCTCAGTCCCCTCGTCTGGGGTACGCTTCAAAACAGTCTTGCAATAATTTATCTCTTGGGGTCTATCACTCCACATCAGGGCTTATTGCCCTCCAGCCTTAACATTTCCCCTTACAGCTGGACCATTCCACTGGCTAGGGGTTTCTCCCAACAAGTGGGTCCCCAATATAAACTTAGTCCTGCACATCAACATAAAGTTCTTCCCAAAGGTTAACACAAAATCCAGGTACTTTGGAAAATGAGTCTTCGGCCCTATGGCCCTTTAAATAAAACAAACACACCTGATCTCCCAGGCTGTTTGCGAGGTTTAGAGTCCTGGTTCCTGTAGAGATGGTTGCTTTCACAGGCGCTTTCTTGAGGCATGTCATCTCTCTTCTAGCTCCTGCTGGGTATTGATAGTTCCTGGCTGGGCCACTTCCTGTTATTCAGGAAGCCATGCCTCCTGGCCTCCAAATTCCTGCTGGTGGCCATTTTGTGGACATTCGGTAGTCATTTTACATCCCTCTAGTCCTTTATGGCTCTACTCTCTTACAGGAACACAGGAAGAAACTAGAATAAATTCATGAAGTTATGAAGTTTACTTATTTATATTTTATTTATACTAAAATGTCGATCCTGCCCCCTCCTGTTTCTGGCAGCTCAGTGTGGCATACAGAACAGTCATCATGTAACAGTCAAATCTGCAGATGACACCAAGTTTTTCCAGGTAGTTAAAACATGAGCAGTCTGTGAAGAACTGCAACAGGATCTTACGAGACTGGGTGCCTGGGCATCTACATGGCAGACGAGATTTAATGTGGACAAGTGCAAAGTGATGCACATAGGGAAAAATAATCCAATCTATGAGTATACAATGCTGGGTACTAATCTAAGATTTACTACACAGGAAAAGGATGTGGGAGTGATTGTGGACAATACACTGAAATCCTCAGCCCAATGTGGAGCAGCAGTCAAAAAAGCAGACAGAACGTTAGGAGTTATTCACAAAGGGATAGAGAATAAAACTGAGGATGTCCTAATGCCTCTATACAAATCAATGGTGCTATTGCACCTGGAATATTGTGTGTAGTTCTGGTCGCCCCATCCCAAAAAAGACATAGCTGAACTGGAAAAGGGAAAAGGGAGGAGGAGGACAGGGGGGCTTGAGGAGGGCACTGCCTATGGAGCGGGAAGGCTAGCTACCCAAGGTGTGGTAGCTTAGCCTCCCCTCCCTGTCTCATGTGGCCTCACTCTAACTTCGTACAAAGTACTACACAGAGTACACTAGGGTCTGGACAGAAGTGTCACGCAACAAGAGCAGAAAATATATGATCTCATCCTTTTATCCTTAAAAGGGTATAGAGATAGACATTTACCTATTTGAAGGGGGAAGAAAAGGGCAATGAGAGAAGGGCAACGAGAATGATAAAGGGTATGGAATGGCTTCTGTACAAAGAGAGGCTTGACATTCTGGGTCTCTTCAGCTTTGAGAAGAGAAGACAAAGAGGGGACATGATAGAGGTTTATAAAATCCCCAGTGATGTGGAACGAGTAGAGAAGGAATGGTATTTACCCTCTCAAATAGTACTAGAACTAGGGGATACTCCATGAAACTAGCTGCTGGCAGATTTAAAACAAATAAATCTGCCTTTGACGCCCTCCTCAAGGCCCCCTGTCCTCCTCCTCCCTTTTCCCTTTCTGTTCAGGATCTTGCTTCCTTCTTCACCTCCAAGATAGACAAGATCTGCCTCGACATCGCTTCCCACTCCTCTCCTCTTCCTACTCCCTTCCTCCTCTCCCCTCCTTCTCTCCAGCCCTCCTTCCCTCCCACCTCCCTTGAGAAAATCTCCTCCCTGGTCTCCTCCTCAAACCCTTTCACTTGCCCCCTTGGCCCCATCCCCTCCTGCCTCCTGACCTCCATTGCTTCCACTGTCGCCCTTTCCCTCCTGCACTTCATCAACCTCTCCCTCTCTACTGGCTCCTTCCCTTCTGCCTTCAAGGACTCCACTGTCTCTCCTAATCTCAAAAGGCCCACTCTTGACCCCTTTGACCCTTCTTGCTACCGTCCTGTCTCATTCCTTCCTTTTGCTTCCAAAATTTTTGAACGTGTTGTCTACTTCTGCTGCCTCCAAGGCCAGCCTTAGCACGGGGCAGCTAGGGGCGGCCACCCAGGGACCCATGCTTAGGGGGGCTCCGCGGGTTTGGGGGTTTCCTAACTTTGATTTTTAAAAATTGGGCAGGGTGGGGGGCAGCAGTAGTGAGGGAGAGGCTCTCCCACACTCTGTGCCCCCCCCATCCGCTGCCTGGCACAGTCTCGGACAGTGGAAATGAGGGGGGGAGAGGCATTTCCCCTGGCCAAGAGACTGAAAGGTGGGGTGGGGGGACCAACGGAGTGAGGGAGAGATGAGGGCCTCTGCTTCTTCCCCACTTCTGCCAGAAGTGAGGGAGAAGAAGGCAGAGGCCCTGACTGTCCTTCATGCCTCTGGCCCCCTCCGCTGCCTTGCCTGCCTGGCTGTTTTGGCCACGGGAAATGAGGGAGAGGCAGGGTCCCTGTCTCTCTCTCCCTCATTCCCCCTGGTTTACAGACTGTGCCAGGCAGCAGAGGGGGGGGCAAGCCCAACTGTTAGGGGGGATAGGGAATCGGGGAGGTGTTCCCACAGGCACCACCAAGCCTCTTGCACCCTCTCTCTCTCACCTGTCAGGCACCGAGCTCCACTCGAGTATTTCTGGGAAACAAAACCCCTCAGGATATTGGGTGGTCGCGTCTGCTTCAGCAGAGGCAGGGCCGTGTCATCATTGGGGTAGGGGAACGCAACCTCGAGTGGAGCCCCTTCTCTCGAGTCTCCTTGCACGCCCCAGTAGTCCCAGGCACACAGTGTTTTAACGGGACTGGGGAATAGGGGGGTGTAATTGCGGTGGAGGGTAACAGGGGAATAGTACCAGGGATGGTGGGTAGGAAAAGCCTCACACGTTAACACTGGCAGGAGGGGACCCAGACAGAGGTTAGGAGGGGGGAGTGACCTCACACAACAAAACCCACAATGACCCACGCTGCACCACCCAGTGCCTTCCTCACACTCACCTCAATCTCTCGCCCTCACTCACCTTCCACTCTCCCACTCGCCTTGCCTCTATCACTCTTCACAGACACTCACCGTTCACACCACAATAGCTGTACTTGCTCTCTCTCTCGCTCTCGCTCTCTCCTTGAATCGCTCGGGGCCAGTCTCACAGCGCTGCTGTTCTCCGGCAGCGCTGTGTTCCTTCCGCTTCCCCTATGTAACACTGGCCCCGCCCCGCGTTCCCGCAGCCGCGCCGAGCGTCGCGGCACCGGGGCCACGCCCCCTGACTCAGCCGCGGGGGCCGTTGTCAGTTCCTGTCTGTTTCTTTCTTCTTGTAAGGGCTCTCTGTCGTTAGGTTCCCTATTCTGACTCTGCGCTGGGGGCATACTTGCTATTCTTTCTTGTTCCCTTATGGGGGCTTGTTGTTTTCGGCCCTTCCTACCTTGTGCCTGACCCCTGCCCCTGTATCCCCACCGCCTTACACCAGCGTGTGGCCCAGGCTGGAGGTGGTGGTGGCAGCGGCGATGGTGGCGGCAGCGGTGGTAGTGGCAGCGGATCAGGTAAGTGATCCAGTCAGAATCCATATGGTCTCTCAGGTTTGAGGAAGGGTGCAGGGGAGTGCCCATCTGCCCATCCCCGAGCCCAGGTCTGGGTAGTTGCCTGCCCCCATGTTGGGGAGCACCCCCTGAGCTGGGGGGCGCCCCAAGGCCTATCAGTTGGTGGTGGCTATGGGGCCCCGCATTTATTCTTCGCCCTGGGCTCCGCTTAGGGTAAGGCCGGCCCTGGTTGCCTCAACTTCCTCTCCACCAATGCCTCCCTTGACCCCCTCCAATCTGGCTTTCACCCCCTTCACTCTACTGAAAATGCTCTTGCTAAGAACACCAACAATCTTCTTGTGGCTAAATCTAATTGCCTCTACTCCATTCTTGTCCTCCTTGACCTCTCTGCTGCCTTCAATACTGTTGACCATTCATTCTTGCTGAACTCACTTCAGTCCCTTGGCTTCTGTGGCTCTGTCCTTGACTGGTTCTCCTCCTACCTCTCTGACTGCTCCTTCAATGTGTCTCTTGCCAACTCCACCTCCTCCTCCCTTCCCCTCTCGGCTGGTGTTCCCCAAGGCTCTGTCCTTGGACCTCTCCTCTTCTCTAGCTATACCCTGTCCCTAGGCAAACTCATTGCCTTCCATATCACCTCTACGCTGATGACACTCAACTCTATCTCCCTACTCCCTCTCTCTCTCCATCTATTAAAGCTCGCCTCACCAGCTGTCTCTCTGACATCTCTACCTGGATGTCTCAACGTCAACTCAAAATCAACAGAGCAAAAACTGAACTCCTTATATTTCCCCCTCATCCTTCCTCTCCCTCTTCCCTGTCGAACCTCATTGATGGGGTCACCATCCTTCCCATCCCCCAAGCCCGTAGCTTAGGCTTCATCTTTGACTCACCCCTTTCTTTTAAATCCTACATCGACTCTGTTGCCAAATCCTGTTGCTTATCCCTCCATAACATTGCTAAGATTCACCCTTTTCTCTCTCTCTCCTCTGCCAAAACCCTTGTTCACGCCCTGGTCATCTCTCGCCTCAATTACTGTAACCTCCTTCTCACTGGCCTCCCCCTGCTCTCACCTTTTTCACCTTATCTCCATCCAAAACTCTGCTACCAGGGTCATCCACCTTGCCGGTCACTTCGACCACATGCAACCCCTCCTCTCCTCTCTTCACTGGTTCCCCCTTCCTGAATGAATTCTGCAGAAGCTCCTAGTCTTCACCTATAAAGTGCTTCATAACCTACCTCTCTGTGCTAATTTCCCTCTGTACTCCAGTCTGTGACCTCCGTTCCTCCTCTGTCCCCTCTCTCGCCCTTCTATGCCTCCCCTGCTCCCCTAACTACATTTGCCCCTTCTCCCTAGCGGCCCCCCATGCCTTGAAATCCCTCCTTGCCCACATCCACCTCATCACCTCCCTTTGTATCTTCAGATCCCTCTTCAAGACCCACCTCTTCTGCGCTGCCATCCCCGACTCCTTACTCCCCTCACCTAACTCCTGCTGATACCTACCATCCAGTACAATCTTGTTACCTGAGGTCTGTATACTCATATCCTCTAGGGATGGGCGAACGCGGTTCGGAAGTTCGGAGTTCAGCCTGAACTCGGCCAGTTCGGATGACCGAACCCGAACCTGAACCTACCGAACCAAACCTGATTCCGAACTTTGAAATGGCCGAACAGTTTGGTCTGTTTGGATCGCGTTCAGTTGGTTTGGGTGGGAGAAATGTGACCACAGTCAGTTGGTGACCCACTGTCTGACACAGGCAGGCACAGGGAGAGGGGAGGTCAGCTGAGGAGCAGACTTCAAGGTACCAGGGGTGGAGAGGCTTGGAGTAGCTGACAGCCTGTCCAATCACCATCCCTTTTCTCCTCAGACCACTGGCTTCACAGTCTGTGATTGGCCACGGACTAGGCTGCATGGAGCCAATGGGGCTTGGGGTCAGGCGAGCGCAGCAAGTAACAAAACTCATTGCCCTCCCCCCTGTCAACACCTTCTGAGTTAGTCACTGTTCCTGACAGCAGACGTTTCAGAAGGCTGCCTCTCCCAGCAGTTCCCAGATCCCCAATTCATTGCCACCCTCCTCCTATTTCACCCATCCAACCCCTTTATCTCCATATTATAATTTATTTAGATTATATTAGATAGATTTAGGTGGTGTTTTTTGTTTTTACCCCTCCCTGTGTTCAATTTTCCTTCCTCCCTCCTCCCTTCATTGAATCCTTTCCCTCTCCCTCTTATTCCATCTCTGATTATTCCCTTCCCCTGTTTTAAGTTTTGGATTTATTTAGAGTTGGATTATTATTAGATTGATTTTCATTTTGTTTTCTACCCCTCCCTGTGTTCTTTGTGTTTCCCCCTGTGTAATATTGTAGATAGATAGATAGATAGATATAGTAGTTAGCTTAGTTATAGAGATAGATAGAGATACAGTGTGTTTGTAGGACAAGGCCTTTGTAGTTAATTATTAGAATATTCCATTTAGTTCAATAGGTTTTATAATGGTTAATAGCAGTTAGATTTAGTGTAGAGATAGATAGATATACTATTAGATAAAAAATTTAAATAAAAATAATAAAATAAAATAAAATAAAATATAAAAACATTATCTTGGAGGGAGGAATGGAGAAGGGAAGGAGAGGCCAGTCTGCTGTCCATAGGGGAGGCAATGAGATACATGCCGGAGGTGGAAGGGGCCATGCCAGGGGAGCAGTAGCAGGCAGCAGCAGCAGCCCGAGCATATCATCATGGCCCAGACTCAGCAGGCCTGCTTTAGGGAAACAGGCATCAGCGGCTCAGCATTGCCTCCTGGCAGTGCCCTCCTCCACTGCCACGCAGGGCACTGGAAGGCCTGCAGGACTTGAGGCTGCGTCTGTCTCTGCTGGTGGTGGTGCTGGAGCAGGTGCTGCTGCTTCCGATATTCCTACAGGACTACGAGTGTCCCTGGCATTCTGTACTCTGGCAACCCACTGTCTGCTTCTGCTAGTGCCAATGGCCCCCAGGCCTATATGCTGTCTGTGACAAGGGTTCTGTACCCAGGAAACCAATGTCTTCTGCTGCTAGTGCCAATGGCCCCCAGGTCTATATTCTGTCTGTGCCAAGGGTTCTGTATCCCAGGTTACCGCCAAGCTCAAAGCCTGCCTCAGCTCACCTTCCTGCCTCTCATGCTTAGGTGCCTGTCTGCCCGCTCAGGTTGCTGCCAAGAGAGAGAGAGAAAGTCTCCCCAATGCTAGAAGGAGAGATAGACATGATCCCACCCATGCTGTCATCTGCACTATATGATGAGAGAGAGAGAGAGAGAGGGAGAAAGAGAGAGAGAGAGAGGCCCCCTGCTAGAATGAGAGTGATGGAGTGGAGGGGTGGCCAGCTTAAGCTGCCACCTGCCAGAACCAGGAAGAACTCCCATCTGTGCCCGATGCCCACATCCAGCAGCAGCAAAAGTGTACCAGAATGAAATGGAATATAACAAAACATGGAACATATTAAGTGCCTGCCTGTGTGCTTTTCTATACGTACCTATCGCACGATTGAATGAAGTGTGCCCAACCATGCACTACTTCTAGGGACATCATTCAGCTCCCATAGGCTGTCATTCCACTGTAGCTGAAGTAGTCATGCCTTTCCATCCCAGGAACCATCAACAAGATTCTGGGACCATCATTCCAGTCACGGGGGGCTGTCATTCCATTCTGGGTGCTGCCACTGCTCGTGCCTGGCTGGCCAGTGGCCACCGTCACCCGCCTGCAAGCCTGCCTTCCCACCAACCTACTCCTCCACACCCACCCGTGGATGCCCGCTACCAAGAGAGCCTGTCTCTCTTTCTGTCTGGCACACCCACACAGACACAAGCCCTGCCCCTCCTGGGGGGCTATCTGCAAGTTGAGACCCTGCTGCTGGCACATATTGGGGCTAATACGCTAATGCTACATCTGCTGCTGCTTTCAGGTAGGGATCTGACATAGACAAGCTGTATATACAATGAGATTCTGCCCCCTGCCAGAACTTCAGCACAGAGGGATAAAAGATTGGAAGGTCAAACAAAGTTTGTAACAACAAAACAAATATAACTTTTAATAAAACCTTATAAACAACAATGAACATTCAACAACAGTATATTACCAAAACCAAACATATGTAAAAAGAAAGGAAACTTAACTTTTAACCTGGGGGTCTAGTCTTTGTTGCCTGTCCCCTGGAACTTGGGAGAAAGGCAAAAGCCAGGTCACAGCACAGGACCGAGGGGTGGGCACCCTGTGCTCTGGTATTTTGTACCCGTGAGCCGAGGCAAAGTCCACGGCCCCTGCCATGGCTGCATGCCACCTGGAGAGCGATTGGTGGTACAGTTCCAGCTTATCCATCTTGGCGGAGACGTACTGGGAGTACACCTCCACCTGCTTTTTCTCAAGTTTGATGTCCTGGAACTGTTCCACCAGACGGTTCTCCATTGTGGCTGCATGCAGCCGTAGGCCATGTATAAAGTGGCAGGTAGGCCTCACCACCTCGGCCCAAAAGGCCTTTGCCACTGCAGACTCCCGGGGCCTGGGGACTCCACATCAGAGCCGGAAGAAGGGGAAGGGCCTTGATGGCATTGCCATGTCTTTTGGGTTGCCTCCTGCCCCTCCCTTCTTCTGGCGCTGATGCTACACCACAACCACACCAGACTTCTGCTGCTTCACCTTCTCCCTGTGAAGCTTCTTGATGTGGGAGATTAGGCCGAATGTGGTCCCCTCCCTTGCCAGTCTGATTTTTTTGCTGCATATCTAAAGAGCATAAAAAGATAGGAACATAAGAAGTGCCATACTGTGTCAGACCAATAGTCTGTCAAGCCCTGCCTACATTCTGTCTCCACAAGTGGGTGGGTGGCCATTTGGACAATATCTCTCTGCAGGGGACTTCCATTCCTAACAGGTCATAGGGCAATCCATTCCTGTTGTTCCAGCCCCCGTGGCTTAATGTGCAGATGGCGTATTTTTTCCAGACATCAAACCTTGTCTGCCCACTGTCTGCCACAGACCCCACCAGCAGCAGGGCTGGGGATGCCCTATTCCCAGCTCTGCATGTGGGGCTCGGATAAAACTGGCCCATCTTGGGGGGGGGGAAAGAGGAGTTTCTCTTTGTAAACTGTGGACCCGACCTACCATCTGCAGAACTCCTGAAGTTTGTGTCTCTTGAGTTTTCACTCGCGGGGAGGGCTGTGGCAAAGTACAAGCTGCCCCCCTCCCCAAAAGCCTACTCCTCTCTGCACCCACCTGTGGATGCCCGCCGAAGCTGGCTGCTGAAACTAATAGCCCCTCTGACCCCCACCTCCCGACGCCAGTGCTGCCTGCTGCCGAGGAGCCTGTCTCTCTCTCCTCTCTCTTTCTCTCTGTCACACCTACACACACACACACACAC
>QEPC01013194.1:4123441-4154342 GCA_003113815.1 Sphenodon punctatus | reverse complement strand
TCCTGGAACCGCTGGGGTTCCATCAGCCTCCGAGGGCGGACCATCCTAACTGGTCCCTTCCCCTTCTGGAGGGGGCGTGCTAGAAGACCGGCCTGAAGTAGATAATGGTCCGTCCACGACAAGGGCACCGCTGTAACCTCCCCCACAACCGGACCCCCCGCCTCAAGGCCAGAGCCAAAGATCAGGTCAAAACCAAAACTAACACCTTGAATCAGGCCCAGAAGACTATAGGCAGCCAGTGCAAACAAGCTGGGCTCCACATAGCTGAAGTACTGCCTTTCCTAACATACTCCACCAAGTTCCTTGTGGTCGGCTAGAAGTATGCTCTTGTGGGCTCCACCTGCCATCTTGTTCATACAACAAAGGCTCACAGATAGGTGTTCTTGGTTGCTGTCCCAATATTGTGGAACTCCCTTCCCCTGGAGGTCTGTCAGGGTTCGAGTCTGATCATATTCTGGAGGCAGTGTAAAATCTTTATTTTTGGTAAAGAGTTGGGCAGTGGGAATAAAGGTTGGAATGAGTGGGCTTAGGGGTGAGGATAGGGTTTTTAAAGGGATTTTAATATATTTTATGTATGCCATCCTAAACCATGGGAAAAGTGGGGTAAAATTTTAAATAAATAAACAAATAAATATCCGGGTTATACTATTTGTAGGCATGAGCTTTGAAGTGACCCAGACTAATTTGGATATGGCATAAACAATTATTTTCCAGGGTATTTTGTTTTATTTTATCATACCTGTAAGGCAAAGCTATATAAAAGAATATTCATGGAAAAGAACTAGGATCAGAAATTAAAATATATATTTTTTCTTACCAAGAATTTTGGACCAAGCCATAGGAAACCACATGTGCGCACAGGCACACACTCATGCACGCACACACTCATGCCTATGCACTAGAGATGTGCGAATGCGGTTAGAACGTTCAGAGTTCAGTCCAAACTCAGCCAGTTCGGATGGCCGAACAGAATGCCAAAACCCCCAAACAGTTCAGCCGCGTTTGGATGAGTTCGGTCGGCATTCGGGCAGGAAAAACCTGGCTGGCAGGCCCAGGGGGCAGCGGCAGCTGAAGAGGGGTGGAGAGGCTTGGACTAGCAGCCAGCCTGCCCAATCACCATCCCTCTTTTCCTCAGACCACTGGCTTGGCAGTCTGAGACTGGCCACGTGCTAGGCTGCACAGAGCCAGTAGAGCTTTGGGTAAGGCAGGCACAGCAAGTAACAAAAGTAATTACCCTCCCCCTCTTCCAATTCATTCTGAACTGGTCACTGATCCTGTCAGCAGGCATTTTCNTTTGGATATGGCATAAACAATTATTTTCCAGGGTATTTTGTTTTATTTTATCATACCTGTAAGGCAAAGCTATATAAAAGAATATTCATGGAAAAGAACTAGGATCAGAAATTAAAATATATATTTTTTCTTACCAAGAATTTTGGACCAAGCCATAGGAAACCACATGTGCGCACAGGCACACACTCATGCACGCACACACTCATGCCTATGCACTAGAGATGTGCGAATGCGGTTAGAACGTTCAGAGTTCAGTCCAAACTCAGCCAGTTCGGATGGCCGAACAGAATGCCAAAACCCCCAAACAGTTCAGCCGCGTTTGGATGAGTTCGGTCGGCATTCGGGCAGGAAAAACCTGGCTGGCAGGCCCAGGGGGCAGCGGCAGCTGAAGAGGGGTGGAGAGGCTTGGACTAGCAGCCAGCCTGCCCAATCACCATCCCTCTTTTCCTCAGACCACTGGCTTGGCAGTCTGAGACTGGCCACGGGCTAGGCTGCACGGAGCCAATGGGGTTTGCGGTAAAGCGGGTGCAGCAAGTAACAAAAGTCATTGCCTACCCCCCCTTCCATATCGTTTTGAGCTAGCCACTGATCCTGTCAGCAGGTGTTTTTAGAACTCTCCCTCTCCCAGCAGTTTGTCTTCCTCCCAATCCATTGACTTATCACCTGGGGCTTGTTCCCTCGCTGCCGCTGCTGCTCCAGCTGCTGCTCCCATTGTCGGGGGGTTCTGCTGGGCATCTATGGAGAGAAGGGGAGTAAGTGAGGGGGAATTGGACATTCTTTTCACACACCCCGCCCTCCCCCCCGCGCTGGCCACTGGAAGTGCCGAGGGTCACTTAAAGGTGGACCGGCGGCTATGCTGGAATGTAGTATTGACTTACCACCTGGGACTTGTTCCCTCACTGCCGCTGCTGCTCCCGTTGCTGCTCCCGTTGTCAGGGGGTCCTGCTGGGCGTCTATGGAGAGAAGGGGAGTAAGTGAGGGGGAATTAGACATTCTTTTCACCCCCCCGCCCTTCCCCCCACGCTGGCCACCGGAAGTGCTGCGGGGCACTTAAAGGATGCACCGGCGGCTGCGCTGGAATGTAGCATTGACTTACCACTTGGGGCTTGTTCCCTCGCTGCCACTACTGCTCCCTCTGCTGCTCCCGTTGTCGAGGGGTCCTGCTGGGCATCTATGGAGAAAAGGGTAGTAAGTGAGGGGGAATTGGACATTCTTTTCACACATACCCCGCCCTCCCCCCCCCGCGTTGTCCACCGGAAGTGCCGAGGGGCACTTAAAGGATGGACCGGCGGCTGCACCGCAGGCCACAAGCTGGCAGCCACGAGCTGAAGGGCCACGGCCAAAGGGTGCGGCCCTTTGGGGCCCTTTGGGGTCTGGAGGGGGGGGAAAGGGGGAAGCCCTGTCGGGATAGAGTGATGAGGCGGGGGGTGGTATGTGACATTGAGGGGAAAAGTTGTTTACAGGCTCTTTTTCCTATATCAAGGGGGAGAGGGGAGGGAGGGAGGAAAAAAGGGGGGGGGGGAAGAAGCAGACAGGGGCAGTCTTCTGTGGAAATGAGAACAGGGGAATTATGGAGAGGGATTGTTGGATGTTTATGGAAGAGGGTAGGGGAGAGTTGTATTATGGTGGTGTGCCCTGGGTGGGTTTGGGGAAGGAGCTGGGAGGCTGGGAGGAGTTGGATAAGCTATGTATGACCGCTGATGTAGGGTTGGTGGGGCCACCTACCCCTGGTGTGAGAAGGGTGGAGGTGGTCAGGTTCCCCTTGGTGGCAGCAGGGGATTATTTGGTTGTTGATGGGACCTACCCCGTTTTTGTGGGGGAAGTCATAGAATGGGATATTAGTGAGTGATATTAGGGATATTAGGAATGTGATTGTTGAAAATTTTGCTATGTTTTAATTGTTTATTATGTTAGAAATGCTATTTTGTAATGTTTTTCTGGGCCCCTGCGTGGAAAACCCAGAATATGTTATGTTTTGTAAGCCGCCTTGAGTCCTGCGGGAGAGAGTGTGGGGTATAAATTAAATGGAAGAATGGAAGAATTGCCATCCTCCTCCTATTTCACCCATTTCCACACATTTACCTCCATAGTTTCATTTATTTAGATTAGATTAGATAGATTTAGGTATTATTTTTATTTGTTTACCCCTCCCTGTGTTCTTTCTACCTCCTCTTCATTGAATCCTTCCCTCCTCCCTGTATATATTCCATCCCTGATTCCCTTCTCCTGTTTTTGGATTTATTTATAGTATGATTAGATTGATTTAGATTTCATTTCAGTTTTGTACCCCTCCCTGTGTTGTTTGTTGTGAGCTGTCTGTGTTCCTCCCCCCCAATCCCTGTGTATGGAGAGAGAGAGAGAGAGAGAGAGTTGTAGGAGTTAGCTTAGTTATAGAGATAGATATAGTGTATAGTGAATCAGTTTTAATATTTTATACTGTGTTTGTAGGACTAGGCCTTTGTAGATATTAGATAATATTCCATTTAGTTCCATTTAGGGTTTAGGATAGTTAATAGCAGTTAGAGTTAGTGTAGATATATATAATATTAGATTACAAATGTGAATAAATAAATAAATAAAAATATAAAATTTTCCTCTGCATTCTTTGGGTGGGAGAAATGGAGAAGGGAAGCAGGAGAGGCTGGTCTTCTGTCCATAAGGCAGGCAATGGGGTATGTGGCAAAGGTGGCAGGGGCTGTGCCAGTGGAGTGGCAGGCATCAGCAGCAGCCCGAGCCCATCATCATGCCGCAAACTGCACAGGCCTGATTTTGGCAGACAGGCTTCAGAGGTTCCCAGCAGTGGCACTAGGGGTGTGGTTTGGTGTCACCTCCTGCCAGCGTCCTCCACTGCCATGCAGGGCACTGGAAGGCGTGCATTCCAGGAGGCTGCGGCTATCTCTGCTGCAGCTTCAGGTGCAGGTGCTTCTGGGTTGGATGTTGATCATGGGCCACCATTGTCTCCCATTATTGATGTGATCCCCAGCAGTCCAGGACTGGTGGATCCCACCCCAGCTGCTAGAGGGAGCTGCATCAGGGAGACGAGCAGCAGTAGCAGCAGCTATAGGGGGCACAGGGAGAGTGGCAGCATCATTGGCATTCAATCAGACTCAGGGTCCCAGTACTCCCCTTCATGGGGCATATCTCAGATTGAGGACAGTGAGGCAGACACTAGTCCTGTGGAGGAAATGTCTGGTGCTGAGGCGATGGCTGTCCTTCTGATAGCTGTGTTGCCATCATGTTCTGCCCCTCCCATCAGCGCTGTCAGTGGTGTGTCACCAAGTGTGGGCCAGAAGGCAGGAGGGGGCAAAAAAAATCTTCTAACGGGCATATTTTAAGTTGGTGCAGGCAGATGATCCCAGGGAGGTGCAGTGCAGTTTGTGCCAGAGGTGGTGAAGCATGGGCAGGTGCTCACCAACCTTGGCACAACTGCCATGGCGAGGCACCTGAAGGGATGCCACAGCCCTGTGCTGCTAAGCGGGCAGGCAGGGGCAATGGATGCCAGAGGTTTCCTGACTGCAGCAGCCAGTCGTCTGCCTCCATCAGCAAGCAAGTGTCCTCGCGTAGCTACCTCTAGCAGCAGGAGCGGTATTGCTGCTGGGGAGGGTAATAGCAGCAGCAGCAGCATCAGTGCACCATGGAGGAGCTGGGGTGGGGGCAGCTGCCAAGTCCATTGGCAGCTGCAGGATGTGGAGGGCGGCGTGGCTTTCAACTGAAAGCCATGCACATGTCGGGGGAAATGATAGCGCTCGAGAGGCAGCCCTTCTTGGTGGTCAGGGACATGGGGCTTAGGTGCCTGACTGGCTTCCTGGCCCCCCAGTTTAAGCTGCCCTCGTGCACCACTCTGAGTTGGCAGGTGGTGCCAGCCTTGTACCGGGCTTTAAAGGAGTGGGTAAGGGAGGAGCTGGTAGGGGCTGGGGGCACAACCATCCACTTCACCACCGACCTGGGGTTGAGTTGAAACACGTAGCATGCCTACCTGGCAGTGGCGGCACACTGGTGGCAGGACCCGGAGGCAGCATTTGGGAGTGGCATGAGGGGTCTTGAAGCAGGGTATAGGTGGACCCTGCTTCAGGTGGAAGTAATGGACGGCCCCCACACTGCTTAGAACATCAAGGCATCCCTGACCGCTATGGTGAGGGAGTGGGTAATGCCAGCCCGGTGCACCCTTCACCAAGGGGTGCGTGGTGATGGACAACGTGGACAACATATTGAGGGCAGTCCATGGGGGGGGGGGCTTCACCAGCATCCATTGCGCCGCACACACTGTTTACCTGGTGGTTAGGGTTGCTCTGGGCTTGAGGGAGAAGGGGATTGGGGCTAGCACCCTTAGCTCCCTGATCAAGCGGGGGAGGAAGATGGCTGGTTTCTTTAACTGGAGTGTGAAGGGCAGCAACCTCCTCATGGTGAAGCAGACCAAGCAAGGCTCCCTAGTGCATCAGTTGGTGCAGAATGTGTCCACCAGGTGGAATTCGACATTCCTGATGTTCAAGTGACTTCTCGAGCAGAAAGCCATCTTGCATCAGGTTCAGCTGGTGATGGACAGCGAGGCACCTCTAGGGTACGATGGGGGCAGAATGGGAGATCCTGGTTCATATTGTCTTCGTTCTGAGACCGTTCCTGGCCATGATGAAACCATCAGATCCTCCATGGCCACCATCAGCCAGGTGACCCCTCTGGTCCAGAGTCTCCTCAGGAGGCTGGAGGAAATTCTCCAGAGGTGGGATTATTGCCCTCAGGGCAAGAAGCTGGTGGTTGCCCTGGTGTGGCAGCTGAAGGCAGGGCTGAAGGTGTGGTTCAATGAGCTCCTGCAGCGGGAGGAATATGTCTTTTCAACCATGCTGGACCTGAGGGTCAAGGGCAGCGTGGCACACCAGACACAGCTCTATAACCACTGGAAGGGTGAGCTGGTGGAGAGGGTCTGCCAGGCAGGAGGGCTTTTAAGAGTGCTCAGCAGCAGCAGGATGCCCCTGGGGATGGTGGGAGTGGGAGAAGCCACCCCTTTCAGCCGGCTGGGTCTATCCCTGCCCCCAGCCCTAGAAATAGCAGCACCAGCAGCAGACTGAGCAGCAGCAGCACCCCTATTGCGAGCAGCAGCAGCTCATATGTGCATGCCACTCTGGCGAGCATGGGCCCATGCACAGCAGGTCAGGCAGGGCAGTAGTGGAGGTGGTGCCTAAGAAGAGCTACGCGAGGGTGTACGACAATGCCTCAGCAGCAGTGGACAGCTACCTGGAGGAGGAGCCATGCATCGATCCCAGCAGTGATCCCTTGGCCTACTGGGCTGGCAAGACCAACGTGTGGCCGGCTCTGTCCAAAGTGGCCAAGACTCTGTTGTCCTGCCCACCAAAGACTGTCTCCAGCAAGCGGGTGTTCTCTATGGTGAGGGACATTTGCTTGCCGCATCGCCTGAGACTGGGGGCCAAGTTGGTGGAGAAGTTGCTTTTTATTAAGGTGAACCTTCCGCTGCTGGGATTCCCCGAGCTGCCCCTGGACATGGATTGATGGTGCAGTGGCACATGCCATCCCATGCCAGGGGCAGTTTTGGGATGGGGGTCCGCCTCAATCTGGGCTGCTGCTGACGTGCTGTCCCTCCCTCCCAGTGCTCGGCACTTGCCCTGCTTCTCTTTCTCCCTCTATGACTAGGCAGTCTTGGTTGGCCTATCTGACTGACCTCATGATGCTGGGTGGCATTGGGTAGCTGTAAGCCTGCCAGCCAGCCTCTAGCTAGATGGTCTTGGCCCACCTATCTGACTGGCTCTCTCTCATGTTGCACAGTCTTCACCAGCTTATCTGAGTGCCCTGCCAAGGTCCCAGCCTGCCTTCCCTACTGCCTCTCATGCCACGCTGCCTGTCTGCCCACTCAGGTTGCCAAGATAAAAGCCTGTCTCAGCCTGCCTTCCAATGCTCATTCCACGCTGCCTGTCTGCCCGCCCTGGTTGCCAGCCTCAAACCCTGGCTCAGTCTGCCTTCTGAGATTCATGCCAAAGTGCCTGTCTGCCCGCCCTGGTTGCCAACCTCGAACCCTGCCTCAGTCTGCCTTCTGCTCATACCAAAGTGCATGTCTGCCCATCCTGTGGGCAAAGCTGAAGCCCTGCCCCAGCATGCCTGCCCCTCATGCCAAGGTGCCTGTCTGCATGCCCTGGAAACCCTGGGTGATGTGCCCCACTGGCCTGTTAATCCCACTGCTGATGTCTGCTGGTCCATGGGTGCTCTGCCCCAGCAAACCCAAATGTGCCCATGCAGTCCTGCTGCTGCCATCTGCTGCTGTATGGGAGTTGTTCGCTGGCAAATCCTACCATCCTGGCTCCATGGGTGCGCAGTGCACACAGGCAAATCCTGCTGCTGCCATCTCTGCTGTTCCACGGGTTCTGTGCCCTGGCAACCCAATGTCGTCATTGTCGTCGTCTGCTGCTGCTGCTGCTGCTGCTGCTGCTGCTGATGATGATGATGATGATGCCGCCTCTGAAGTGCTACAGGCTCTGTGCCCTGGCCATCCAATCTGTGCTGCTGCTGCTGCCTCTTCTGTGCCATGGGTACTGTGCCCCGGCAATCCAATGTCCACTTCTGCTGCCTCTGCTGTGCCATGGGTTCTGTGCCCCGGCAATCCAGTGTCTGCTTTTGCTGCCTCTGCTGTGCCATAGGTTCTGTGCCCAGGCAATCCAATGTCTGCTGCTGCTGCTGGGTCTCAGATGGCCAGCCATGCTCCCACATGCACCCCCAGGGGCCAAGCGCCGAGCCTGCCTGCCTGGGCAACACGGGGTGCCAAGCCCCAAGCCTTCCCGGTCTTTGCTGCTACTGCTGCTGCTGCTGTGTCTCCAATGACCTGCCATGCCTCCACGGTCCCCTATGGAGTGCCCCAAGCCTCCAGGCAGGACCAAACTTTCCAAATGTTCGGGGGGCTGGGGGTGTCCAAACTCCATGGGACCAAACCCACGACCCAAACTAAGTTTTCGGGCAGAACGGCCGAACATCCGAACCCCGTTCAGTTTGCACATCCCTACTACGCACACACACACACAGACAGGTTTTACTATGAACTGGGACAAGAATCGATAACAAAACCAAATACTCATGAAAATTCAGTTTTGCAGGAACTGCGTTTTTTGGCATTTTAATGAAAATGTTAAGGAGAAAAATGAGGACATTTGTGTATTTGTTTTTTAATCGAAAACAGCATTTTCAATGACCAATTATTCAGTGTCATTTGTGAGTTTGAAATTTCATACTCAAAGTTTTTTCAAGTATTTTACCAAAGCAAAACCATTGTTTGAACTAGCTCTGTGGTGTTTGGTGGGTTCTCTGTGGTGTTTGGTGGGTTCTTGAGACAGCGCTTGAGGAGATTGGTATTTGCTAGTGTGTCTAGAGTCTGTCTCTCATGGTGTCTGATAGAGACTGTCATTTACAGGGCAATCATCACAAACTGTTCACAAGTTCTAGTTTTAATACAGATGGGGTTCCAATGAGGGGGGGCGAAGGGGGAAGTTTGAGCTTCCCTCACATTACCCACCCCCAAAACCTAAAGCTTCTGATGCCTTGAGGGAGCAGCCAGCTAGTGATCATACCCCCGCTCCACCCACACCCACCAACTCAGCAGCCTTACTAACCACTAGGGCAGAGAACCTAGCCAAGCCCCACCCCCTCACCCTTCATCACAGGAAACAGCAAAGTATGAGCTATTAAGGGTCCATGTTGTTTTCCATTATCGTTTTCATTATTAAAAACTGTTGTTTTCATTTTTGTTAGTAATGAAATGTTGTTTTTCGTTATTGTTGTCTTTTTTGGTATCGGTATTGATTTCGCACACCAAGAAAAACAAAGATTTTGTTTTTGGTATAGTTTGAGTTTCTAAGCTAAACCTAACCTATATACACTACAATATATTCCTATCCTATAAACCTAATACATATAATAAAGCAGCCTAGTATCTAAATATCTAATCTATATATACAACTAATATCTATATCTATATAACATGGACAGAGGTGACAAACAGGGAAAGGGAAAAGGAAAACTATGGGCATTTTTTCATGGACATGGTAGGTGGGGGGATGGGTGTGTGCCGGTGGCTTTTCCACAGGTGCATACCCATCTCCACCCACAGGGCCTCCTCCGGTTTGCCAGATGGTTCTGTGGGTTGGTGATGGGTGGAGGTGCACACGCCCGCCCCACCCACTGATCATGCTGTTTGCATGGACACACACCCATCCCTCCACCCACAGCTGCGACATTTGCACAGACACCCTCCACCGCACACCCGCCCACACCCCCAGTTTATATATATAAACTATAGTACCTTGGACAGACAGAGGAAGGAAAAAGGTGAAATGTAAGGGTATAAGGAAAGGTAAGGTACAGAATGACTGTATACACAATGAGGACTGAGGATGCTTTTTAGTGCAAGCACCAAAGTTCTGTAAACTCAACCTGAGAGAGCAGGAGCTAACACAGGACAATTGTCAAGTAGCCTGGCCTTGCAATATAAAGGGTTTCAGTGCCCTCCCCAGAGCCCCCATGTTTGGTTCTGGGAGGCAGAAGGCATTGACCAGTCACAGGATGCCATGTGACTGCCTGGGACCTGCTTGCACTGCTCATTGGCCAATGATACATCCATCAGGTCCTTGCTGACTGCTCACCCCTCCCATCACAGGCCCAGCTCAAGAGTTCATCACTGTTTCTGGCTCCAAGATGTCTTCTCCCTCCTCCCCTCTCCACATTGTCCCTCCAAAAACAACTGTCAGGCAATAAAAAAGTGAATAACAACTGTCATTATTGTTATCGATTTCATTATTTTTGTCGCTTTCATTATTGTAATAACGATGACAAAAACAAAGTTTCCATTATTGTTATCAATATAATGAAAACAAAGTGCACACCTGTATGAGCAATGCTACTAACAGTTGCACCACCCCCTTCCTAGCTCCTGCATGGGGTACATAGCTAGCCTGTCAGATCCCCTCCTAGTAACACTAGTAAGGTAACTGAGAGGGTAGGGGTGCAGGCTGGCTGCTGAAGAGTGTCCAGGGGAACAGCACCTTCACATTTCTAAGTACAGGGAGTTCAGACACCCAGCAGCCCACTGGATAGATTGCAGAAGTGAGGCTGGCAGGGGGGTTGTGCACCCTGTTGTAGTAGCTCCAGCTGATTGGGGGAGGTGAGGTCTCCTTGTGTCTGTGAATATATTATAATTAATTTTATTGTCAATCTTTCCAGAGCACCTACTATTGCTTTTGTAAACCCCCTCTCTCTAGATCTATGCTATTCTGTCAGAACTGAGAACAGGAATGTCAGTCAGTCACTTTCAGTTTAAAAACTAGTGGCTCTTACTTCTGGAAACAAGCTCTCTGTCCTTAGTGTCAAAAGCCCCTGGATTTGTGTGTGCTGCTAGAGTGGATAAAGGAATTAGATCTGTGTGCATAAAGGGAGTTTTCTGTTCTGTAGGGGTTGAGTTCTCTTAGCTGCTGGGGGAGGTAAAAAGGCTATTTAATTACACTGTTGTTTTTTTGTTAGAATTGCTTGGTGCCTAGAGAAATGTCTTATTTATTAGTAAAGAAATCAAAATGCATAAGTAAATATTCATAGAAAGTTTTAAGCAGAGAAAAGCTATTTTACAGAGAACACGGATGCTTTCCAGCTCTTCTATCTGCACACTTTCACCTCCTCTTTTATTATTATTTTGTAAACAATGCTCATTTTACATTTCCTTTTTTCCCCCACAGTGGATGTCTTCCATGTCTGGCCTCACTTAATTGTCTGCCTCACACAGTTTCAAATTCCATTTGGAAAGGAAGTTGGTTTCGAAATTGCATTGTTTTTTATGCGATTCTCCAAAGACACATCTCAGCAGCAAATGTTGAACAGCTGGAAGCTACCTAATTAGAATAGTCAGGGAAAAAGAGGATGTTTGAGATGAATAATAATCACATCCATCTCAATCATATTTTTAGTTGTTTATGCAATGTACACCTGTGGCTTGTTGGCAGTGCATTTAATTGCAGTATGATCAACTCAGTGCTGGCCTTATATCTTTTTTCCCACCTTCTGTGATCTTTAAATAGCATTTGTATGTTTATTTAATTGTATAGACAGAATTTATGTACCTTATTGTAGATGACACACTTTTGAATGTGCTACAGCAGTCACATTAAAACCTTTTCTACGCAAAAGAGAAAATGGTATTTACAATTATCTTTTTTTGTTGTTGTTCATGGATAGTAAATTAATATGGTGTAGCACTTTTAGTAAACAGCAGACTTCCTGTAAATAATAATGGGAGGCTCACAAAAAGATGAGAGTAAGATCAGAGCGGGTCAGGATATCCTTAAAGAAATCAGAAAAAGTGACTTTGAACCATCAGACTTTTAATTTTAATGAAATGTAGTTGATTTTTTTCTTTAAAACAAACAATCTAACTGATTTTTACAGTGAAAACTTTATAATACGAAAACTAGCAATATGAAAACCCCAACATTTTATTGGGTTCATTTTCAAATGAAAGGAATTCTCCTCGCAAATGCACGTGTAATATTTATTTACCAGTCCTGTGTTTTGAAGTCCCTGCTTTGAACTTAAATCATCTGCATAGACCAGGGACAGTTGTGTTTGCAAGGGACTGCAACTGAGTTTCTAGTAGGGACCAACTACTAATCTTTAATACAAGAGAGTGACTCATTCTGCATTTAATTTTAATTTAACAGTTATAACAGTTATTAATTGTCACTTATAATGGTAATTGCATTTCATTTTAATTTACCAGTTAATTTAACTGTTATAACAGTGAAACAGTTATAACAAGGGCTTCATGTATTATGCCCAAAAAATCTGAGATGAGCAAACCCTAAGTTTGAAAAAAGCATAAAATCTAAATTATCTCAAAGAATAAATTATGCAAATTAACTAAAGTGTGTATATTTGTAATGCAACTGAAATTTCCAGCATGCTGCGCCATCAGTTTGAGTACTACATAACTTCAACACAAAAATCTACAGATTTCTGGGCCGAGGGCTTTTCTCTTCTGAGGGGTGTTGTACGCTGGTCTTCTTTGGCAACTGTGGGAAGAGGATCCATGGCTTCAGAATTTATGCAGTAGCCGATAGTGCCACTTGTTCACAGTGCTGGCACCCCATTGACTAGCTCAGTTTCACCCACTCATAGGCTATTATTCCATCCTGCTGGATGCGATACACATGAGTATTTGGTCAAATACCAAATTCTAAAAAAACTCCTTCAATCTCAGCAGTGGATAATTTACGGGACTCTGGCAATCACAGTTCATTGAAACTAGACTCAAACTTGTTAACACCCTTTTAAGTTAGGGGACATAGCACAGGGCCTGTGCTCAGACCTAGACACATATATTCTGAAACATATTTACTAAGGACCTGATCCTGCAATGTCTTTATGAAGGTGCTCAACTTTATTTTCCTGGATAATCATGAAAGGACTGAGGACACAGACCTCAGCAATATAAATTCTTTCCTTTACTTGGGAACTGATTCAAATCACTAGGAAATGAAGGGAAATACACCAGTGTTGATTTCACTGCTCTTGCAATGGCACAGTTGCCAATGCATCTGATTTTGGTGCAAGCCTTATGGTAACTGCCGGTATTATCCTTACAGCCTCACATCCTGAAATTATGTGAAAATATGAGTTCATTTTAAAAACGGACTTTTTGGCCAGAAGGTTGCAGGAAAGTTTTAACCCAAAAGTTTTGAGGAAGTTAATTAAACCAATCTCATTATTTTGAGGAGCCTGGTTCAGTGTTTGAAAACCTAGGGTTTGCAAGACTATTATATCACTTTGAATCGGGCTGGGGATCCTCAGGCCTGGGGGCCAAATGTGGCCTGTGGCTAGCTTTTATTTGGTGCCTTTTCAGTTCCTGGATCTGGCCCCTGGATCCCCAAGTCCTGAAAGACTGCGCTTAGGGTGAGGGAACAGAGATGAGAGCATTCACACAAGGATATGGGACAGATACATGACACAGATCCATAATCTGTACCTCCAAACATCCCCACCACAACTTCTATGCAGCCCTTGGAACTTGTACTAATTTTCAAAGTGGCTCCTGGGAGAGAAAACATTCCCCACCTCTCCTCTGAATAGTTCCAGTGACTCTATTCCCCCAGCTAATAGGGATGGGCAGTCCAGATTTGGATTAATCCACAACTCCCAAAAATATGCTGTTGTGGAAAAATCTTAATAAGCTGCAATGCATGATGGAACTGTACTTCTGGATCTGTATTTCCTCCCACCCCCATCCCTTGGGACCAGGCAGTCTAATTACTGGCTTCAAAGGACTTGATTGAAGCAGCGCTGTTGCTGTGTGACCTCCGGCAGGCTCCCTCGCCATGGCATCCTGTCTGCTCTTTAGTGCACATGTGCAAAATGGCCAAAATGGGGCCATTTTGTGCATGTGCAAAAATGGCTGCCACCTTTAACCAAAATGGCAGCAGCCAAAATGATGATGTCACAATTTTGGTTAAGGGTGGTGGCCATTTTGCACACGCATGATCTGGAGGAGGAAGGACACTGTGATGAGGGAGTCTTTCTGAGTCATTACAGCAGTGGCAGTGCTTCAGTCATGTCCTCTGAAGTGTTAAGTACCACTCTGGGTGGTACTTACTGGGGGGTTGTGGATGGACCCATTATGCCAGGGTTAGGGATGGGACTCAGATGGCTTCAGATCAGTTTCTCATTGACTTCAATGGGAAAACACAAATCTGTAATATATAATTAATCCCCAAATTACAGATCAGAATCCTAAATGGATCCGAATCCGTAATTCAGTCTGAATGCCCATCCCTACTAGCTAAGCATTAGTGTAAGTATTTGCGAGACTTGTGCCCAAAGCTTTCTGCTGATAAAGTTCACTGTCCTATTCAGCTTTGCAAAATGGGGACAAATGACACCGGACAGATTTAAGACCAGCACTATTTCTATCCTGTATTTGTTTCTTCATGCATTTGTCCATTTAAATGCAAAGTAGCATCAAGAGCTTTGTCACATTACAGATGCAATTATGCCTCTAAGGTATTTGAAAATTCGGCTATTAAAGTGTCATTATCAATTTAACACTTAACAGCCCATTGAGATAAATTGGAGAAATCCACTACTCTTGGAATAATACACAAATAGGTTTTTGGGGCTGTGCTGTGCATCCTGATTCCTAACTTACTTGAAAAACAGGTTTTGAAAAAAATTACTAATAGGACAAATTTCAGGTAGATGGCTGCCATAGTTAATTTGGTTGATGTTTAGCTGCTTTCACACAACCTCCAACCTCTTCAATACCAAGTTTGTGATGGCATGTCAGCTACATATGAATTGCCATGCTATGTTTTCTGTAATTTATCACCCTTTTCACACAGACACTCTAACACTGATAAAATGGGTGTTACATTTTACTATACATGTTGCAGGGCTTCAGGCTGCAGGTGTGCTCTACGGGTGCCCTGAAACATGTATAATAAAATGTAACACACATTTTATCAGTGTATGTATGTATGTATTTATTGACAATGTTGTTTGGCCAATGGCCCATTACAACAATTTAAAATAATAAATATATCAAATATATCAAATAGTATGCCTCCAACATTTGAATGACTGGTAGGCAAAACACATAAAAACAAAGTCCTAATAGGCTGCAAAATGAATAAAATACAATAAAATACAGTTCCGTAAAACAGACAAAATAAGAGGCCCCCTGGCTCGCATGCGGGGCCATACATAAACCCATTTATAACCATGGAAAAGGAGCAAAAATGCCTCCAAAATGAACATTGTGCATAGACTTTTAAACCCCCAAACAGCAGAGATCAGACTAGTAACACAGCCAAGCGAATCATCATCGCTCCACTGGCATGCCCACTTTGCCAGCTCAAGAATTCCCGAGAAGGAGTTTGCCTTCATGAACAGTTGAAAAGCTGGACTGGGGCCAAGAAGAGGCAACCGCGAATCCAGGTGGGCAAATATAATTCCCTCCAATAACTAGTCAGGGGACATACAAACAAAACATGGGGGAGATCTTCCACCAACCCCAGATTGCAACAGCAAACCCGCTCTTGGTATGGAATCCCCCTGCATCTACCTTCCAATACCCTGGTGGAGATAAGGTCGAAGAAGAGGAGGGTCAGGGCCCGCCTCAGGTTGGGGTCAGTCAGCTCCATAAGATAGAGCTCCCACAAAAAATCCTTCTTAATAAATTGGTACAATGGCGCACAACGCACTACCTGAATGGCCCCTAGATCCTGTTGAACAGCTTGATCTCTCAATTGCTTACTTATTAATCTAGACCTCCCCATTGGCGGTATCCCCAGCAGCAGCTCGGGAGAAAACCCCAATTTCAGCAATTGTAAGGGGACCCTGGAGTACCATAGGCTAGATGCAGAGGGAGACCACAAGTAGGCTTCCTCCAAGCATAGACGAGGGAGTCGGTCTTCATGCATGTTAAGCACCTTTAACCAATACCTCACAGGATAGAAATAAAGCTCGGTGTTTAGAGGAAGAGAACCTGTTTCCAATCTTAATAGGCATGCCAGGGTGCTTCTCGGAACTCCCAAAAGGGAGCTCAACAGAAAATTTTGGAGAGCCTCCAACCCGGTACCTACAAAGTGAGCCCAAATTTCCGCCCCATATAAAGTGCCCAGTTTGTATTTTAACTTGAAAAGTTTCAGAGCAGGGGGAATAAACCTACCCCCATGGGATCTCCAGAATCTAAGGAGCCCCCCAATGGCCTGCCTCAACTTAAGGCAGGCACCCATGAAATGGGGGGACCAAGATGCCCTACTGCTAATAGTCAGCCCCAGGTATCTATATAGCGCCACCTGTTCTAACCTGACCCCATCAATCAGCCAGGGGTGGTTCCTCAGGCCCCGCCCTGCCACCACTACCTTGGATTTATCATGACTGATGTAGAGCTGCAACTCCCTACAGAATTTGCTAACCACAAGCAACATTCTATCCATTCCTATCGCCGATGGCGAAAGTAACACCATGTCGTCTGTGTAAAATAAAATTGGAACTGCACGCAACCCCACTCTTGCAGGAAGCAAGAAATCCCCATGTAAACTAGCCACAATACCATTAATAAAAAAATTTAATAAAAAAGGAGCCAGCACACAACCCTGCTTGACCCCGTTTGTGGCTTGGATTGGTTGGAAAAAATAAGCACTACCCCCTGGTCTAACCCTAAGGATGGAAGGGAGTATAGAGCATGGACCAGAAAAGTCAGCCTCTGGTCCATATTGGTGGCACATAATCTATTCCACAGGATATCCCTGTTGACCAGATCAAATGCAGAGCGGAGATCCTGGAATGTCATGATGAGTCTGCCAGATCGGATTTTGACATACTTTTCTATCATATGCTACAGCGTGAAGACATGGTCCACAGTCAAGCGGCTGGCCCGAAAGCCTGCCTGCTCCTCCGAGAAGAGGCTGGCCCTCTCAGTCCATGCCTCCAGCCTGAGGAGAAGAAAACATGTGAATACCTTAGCCACCACGCACAATAGGCTAATGGGACAGTAGTTCCTTGTCAGGCTCCTATCCCCCCCCTTGTAAATAAGTATCACAATGCTGATATTCCAACCAGCTGGAATAACCTCGCTGGTACAAATAGTGGTAAACACCTTGGCGAGGATAGGAGCCCACCATTCCAAATTATTTTTAAAAAGATCCACCGGTATCCCATCCATACCAGGGGCCCGCCGAGATTTAAATTTACCCAACAACATACTCACCTCCTCTGGCTCCACCGGGGGCCATGGAGGGATATCCTTAAGAAAATCAGAATTAAAAACAATAGTATCGGGCATCCTCACAAAAATCCCACTGAAGTGGGCTTGCCAAGCACCCCACTCCAAGGAGCCCTGAACCCAGGGAGATGTAAAACCAGACTTCACCAGTGTCCAAAAATGAACCTGGTCTTTGGCTTGAACTGCCTGGATAAGGGTCTCCCAGGCCCTGGACTGGTAGGTCTTTTTATTATCCCCAAGGAGTTTCTTATACTTCTGCTTAGCAATTAAATACTGCGCTGCCCTAGCTGAATTGGAGATTCAAAAGTTCTGCAAAAAGTGAATAACAAACCGAAGGGTCTGCTTGCTGGGAAGCCATTAGGACCAAATGAAACTGGATAAAACTGTCCTGTACATAGAGTCCCAAACACCTCTTGGCCATTCTGTCAGACCATTTTAAGCGGGGGGCCACACTAGCAACCCCTCCCTCTGGGGGTGGGAGTGAGCAGCCTGGTTCAAGACCCTCCCCAGGACTGATATATAAAAAAAGTGAGATTGGGAAGTGGTCGCTAAATCCTTCCACCAGCACCACAAAATCCCAGCAGTGCTCATAGTAAAGGTCTTGGATATAAAAGTAATCAATAAAGCTGGATTCCACTTGAGAGAGGTATGTATAATGCCCCACCTCATCCGAACATGTCCTCCCATTTAACACCTTCCAGCTACCCCCATACAAAAAGTGGAGAAATTGTACGCCACAGGAATTAAGCTCCAAATTCTTCGAGCTACGGGGGGGATTGAAAAAAATATCAGTGACATCAATACCCAACCTGGCTGCTTGTTTGTCAATGTCCCTACCAATTCGCGAGTTAAAATCCCCGGCCAAAATAATTGGACACCCTGGGTACTCTTCCTCCATGCCAGATATAAAAGCCTCCAGCTGCTGCCAGAAGTCCTTGACCCTAGGCCAATTGGAGGGAATGTAAATATTGAGAATTATAATCATTCCCCCCTTTCCCAACCTTAAAAGCAGCTCTAAGGTATTCAAAGGGGCAAACGGTTTCAAACTCCCCTGGGCTTTAAGGGAAGAATTACACAAAATCATCAAGCCTTCCGATGCTCGGCCAAACTTGGCTTCCTTAGCTTCCTTGGTAGTACCAAATCTGGAAACCAGGTAAAGAAACCATAGTTGAGTTCAAGAGTCAAGTTTCCTGGAGACAAATTATATCACACTTGCTCAGAATAAATTGAACCTCATGGTTCAACAACCAACCCCAACCAGCTATGTTCCATGAGAGCAATTTAAGAGTGGACTGCCCAAATGACCGCCCAGGGGATACCACTAGTCAATCCACACCCCTCCCTAAGATGACATTCCCACCACTACAATTACTATCTATGGGAGAGGAAGGTGGAGAGGGTAGCAAGTGTGTGGGACCATGTAACTGCTGAGGGCACACCGTTTCATCACTACCCCTCCCCCCGCACTGGGGAAGGAAGCCTCCTGCTCCTATTGAGGCCAGTTTCCTGGGCCAGATTTACTGGGGCTCTGTCCCTCCCTGCTGGGTCTGTATGATACCCACCAGGCCTCCCATAATGAACAGATCCCCTTGCCTCCCGACCATCCCCACCCACATAAGGGACCGGCCCACCCTCCCTGGAACCATTCTCACCCTCAGGAACACTTGGTAGCTCAGACTAAGGCAACCCGGGATCCAACTCACGGTCACTAACAGGGGGATATTGGGTATCCATATCACTACCCTCAAATCCTGAGCACTATCTTTCCCCAATAGAATATCCTGTAGGCGGAACACTTTGTCAATTAATTGCTCACATTCCCCAGTATCCAGACTACCCAAAAGAGCCTCCACCTGTGCAGCATCAGGTCCCTCCTCCTTGGCTCCAAACCAGACCTCAACCAACTGCCCTCCCACACTGCGACCCATGGGAAGAGGGGGAATAGGAACCATAACTGGCACAGACCCTTCACCCCCACCCATCTCGCCCCGGGCCAGACTCTCAATGGGCTCGGCCCCTGAGGTGAAAGGGGCCAAAACACTAGTGGGGGCCCTAAGGTTCCTACAGGTAACCTCATCACCACAATTTACCCCATTCCTAGATATAACCGGCTCCAGCGGGGCGGGACCATTGATCCTATAGGAAAATACTCGGTCAATTGAAATGCCCAATTGTTTCAGGGCCCGATGCTCCTTAAATATTTTAAATACCCACCAACAATCTTTTAAATAAATCTTTAAAGTGCGAATGTCCCCTTTAGTCTGGATAGGAAGGAAACTAAGAATCTCCTCTACATCCAAAGTATTTCCCAGCAGAAAGGAAAGGTTGTGTGCTATCATGGCCTTAGAATCCCAGCTTGGGATTACCCCATTCCACAAGGGCCTAGCCAAGAGGTGAATGACTGCCTCCTGCACTATCATAGGGTGGGCTGTGCACGGGTGCCTATCTGCCAGCATCCGCGTACGAATACTGGGGCAGGCTTGCTCACCTTGGCCCTTGAGGGAGGCCCCCTGCTGGAATTTAGCACTATTGTCAGAGATACTTCCCAGCCCCACATGGGCAGTGGTCCCTACAGAAGACCCTACTGCAGGTCCCACTCGACCTGTGGCCAGGTGTTCCCTCGCCTGAGGACAGCCACAGCGTCCCCTAACAGATAAGGGCTGTTGCTGGGATTGCGACAGAAGTTCTCCCCATTTTCCAACATTGTCCTGCCAAAAAGTAATAATCCCCAGTAGCTGATCACAACAGTATCTTATCATATCTCTTGGCACCGCGTGCCCCTGTTCCACGTGCCGATGGGGTCTTACCATTGGGGTGCCACTGATAGCAGACCTGTCAGACAGTACGGGGGGACTTTGATAACTAGCCCCCAGCGCCTCAACCTCCCCAAGTCCCGCAAAATGGTTGGCTAGGGGCAGTGAGTGCGTGGGTGAAGCTGAACCGACCTGGCATGCATAATCAACAATCCATGCTTGCTTGAGGCGAGGTTGCTCCTGCACGTTCGTCGGCGAGCAGGAAGGTCTGCTCCTCTTTTTCTCCATCCTATGTTGGGTAACTGATCTCTAACACCAGTTGGAGGGGGATAAGCCCCCTGCGCCCGGTCGCGCTGAAGGGCGAGCAAAAGGGCGCACACCGTTTTGCGTGCGACCCTTTGGCGCGTGCCACCGGCACTGCCTGCAGCTGATGAGCCCCTTTTTGTTTCTTTTGCAGGGCTGCCGACTCCTTCCCCGCTGGGCTGCTCCACTCAACTGACAGGTAAACCGCTCACCGCTCCACCAATCCCTAGGCACCATGCAACCCATTTTATCAGTGTTAAAATGTCTGTGTGAAAAGGGCCTAAGACTATTCAGATTTCATCTTCATTTTACTTAACTTACAATGTGTGTGTCCTGACAGTAAATCAGAGCTCATCAAAGTTGGTCTTTCTTTCTAAGATGGTATTTTCCTAAATATTCTACTGTATTTGTTTCTAAACAAGTTAAGCAAATGACATCCAAGTTAGTTTGGTTACCAAAAATAGATGGGCATAATTCAAATAAAATAAAATGTAAAAGTTAAATATAACACTATAAATTTTATCTGCTGCAGATCAAGGTAAAGTAAATGTAAGTCCTCCCTCCCCCCAAATCAACCACTAACCAATGAGGAATCCTAGGAAGGTTGCACTTCACTAGCCTTGTATTCATGGCCAGATTCACAGTAGTTGGGGTCATGTGAGAGATGGTGGGGCGGACCGCCTCCTAACACAGGAATGTTAAGGTGCATACCTCTCAAGTTTATCTCTCTCGAAATGTGAGGTATATATAATTAATTGATAATTGATCATTGATAATTAATCATTAATCATGAATAAGGTAGCCAGCAGTGTGCCTGGTGCTTTACAACTGTTAAATATAGACAGAGTCCCTGCCTTAAGGAGCTTACAATCTAGGGGAGATGAGGGAGGGGAGAGGGAAACAGAGGGAGGAATGAAGATACATTTATGAAGTTGAGAGGTCACAGGTGCATGTTCTTAGCTTTGTTATACAGGAGAAGGGGCTGTTGGAAAAATCAGGATGGGGAGGAAGGGGATGAGGAGCTAGGAAAAGCCTGATGAAAGAGGTAGTTTTTCAGGAGGGATTTGAAGGTTGGGAGGGAAGGAGTTCCAGTCATGGCAGGCAGCAAGGGAGAAGGGGCAAATATGCTTCAAGGAGCAAGCGAGGGTGGTGGCAGAGTAGGAGCAGAGCTCCCAGACAGGACTGTAGTGGGAAATAAGTGCAGAGAAACAGGAGGGGGAAAGGCCATGAAGATCCTTGGAGATTAAGACAAGGAGCCAGTGGAGGGAGAAGAAGAAGGGTTGCACATGATCAAAGCAGAGGGTGAGGTTGATTTACCATGGCAACAGTTTTGAACAGAAGTTATGGGGGTCAGTGGAGAGTTGGGAAAGCCAGTAAGTAGGGATGGGAATTCAGAGTAAAATTTGGATTCTGTTCTAAAATTGAACTGAACAGGGTTTTGTTCAGATTTAGGTTTGTATTGTTCAGATCCGGATTTGGACCTGAAAAAATGTGTGCCCAAAAATTCATCTTCTGGCTCTGCCTCCCTGAGAGCCCTGCCTGCCTCCCCAGGACCCTCACCCAGCCAGCCTATTGCCTGCTCCATCCTACCCCCCTACTCCAATTGTAGAGTGCAGTGGGCAATGAGTCGGGCATGCAGGGGTCTGAGAGAGGCAGGGTGGGGCAGAGCTGGGGGTAGAGGGGCCAGGTAGAGATCTGGGGACTGGGCAGGGGGTGGGAAGAGGGGAGAGAGGGATAGGCTGTTGTGTTACTTACTTTTCTGTAATGTACGGCTTTAGATCAGCACCCAGTGGACCAGGAAGAAAATACTATTTTAAAAAAAGGCCAAAATAGCTGTTCCATACATGCGTGCCCATTTCCAAAATGGTGTTGGCAGTGTCAGTGCCATTTTGGAAATGGCAGCTGTTCTACGCATGCTAAGCTTGCTAAGCTTGCAGCCGGGCATGTGCAGACAGGCTGCAATTTTCCAGGTAGGAGCCCTACACTACAGAAAAATAAGTAAGGGACAGCCTACCCCTTCCCCTCTGCCTACCTCTTCCTGGCCCCTGCCGTGCCTCTCATCCTCCCAGCCTGTAAAGATCCTTGGAGTGATGCCAGTGCCAATCCAACAGCTTTGCATAGATGCATAAGGGGGTATACATATCATTTTGATTAATATCCCCCTAAAAGCCAGACTGAAAAGGTTCCAGGAATCCAATAGCATCCTGATGGGCCTGAAGCTGACACGCCATCACCTACTCAATAACTTTCCCTAAAAAGAGGAGATTAGAGACAGGTTGATAACTGGCAGGGGAGTCAACATCCAAAGATAGTTTCTTAAGCAGAGGCTGGACAATTGCTATCTTAAGGGAGTCCAACATCCTGCCCCCCGATGGGAGGCACTGACAGCCCGAGCCAGCAATGGCCCTAATGCCTCCTTTTTATGTATTTTATATATTTTATATATACATTAAAAATATTTTAATTTTTGTAAGCTGCCTTGAGCTGCTTAGGCAGGAGAGGCAGGATATAAATACTGCAAATAAATAAATAAATAAAATAAAATAAAATAAAATAAAATAAAATATGTCTCCTAGCTGGCTTTCACCAACCAGGTCAGGCATGGATGTAATTCACAACCGGTGGTACATACAGCCCCAAGCACATCCTCTGCATTGGCAGAGAATAATGAGTGAAACTGATTTTTTTTAAAAATAAATAGGACAAGGCTGGACCTCCACAGCCCCAAACTCTGACTCTGCCATAGAAATGGTCATGCCAAAGTTGTGGTGAATATGAGCAATTTTGTCTGCAAAGTAATCAATAATAATGTCACGGCGGGTATTAGATGACTCCAACTCCTGGCAAAGACAAGTTGGATTAACCAGACTTCTCACCATCCGGAAAAGCTCCTCCAGATGAGACTTTGCAGACACTATGACAGTGGAGAGGAAAGCCTTCTTTGCCACCATCACAGCCACGATATAGGGTATTTTCAGACATGACGGGGCCGATTAGCCCCGGCACAGAAACACCCCTTTGATTCCCCACCGGGGCCACCATGTCACGGGCCAACAGACACGGTGGCCGATCCCAGCAGGGAATCTGGGGAGGAGGTGGGGCTGCGTGGTGCTACATGTGGCTGCACAGCCCCGCCCCCCCATGCTGCCCTGGCCGCCTGCCCTCCAGGAGATGGGTGGGTGCCGCGGCCAATACAGCCACAGCACCCAGTCACCCCCCAGGCATTGACCACGGCCTGGAATCCCGTCGCAGATTCCAGGTCATGGTCAGGGGACAGATGTTACTGTCCCCTTCATCATGGGGGGGAAATCTCATTCACCATGGAATCGGGGATGGTCCGGGCAGGACCTCCGATCGCGTGGTGAATCTGATTCCCCCCTGTGATTCATGGGGGTGAACATCTGTTGGGGAACTTCCATTCCCCCCATCAGACGTTACGGGATCACTTTCACCCTGTGCAGATTCACTTTGGTTGACTGTGATCTCGTAACATCTGAAAATACCCATAGTCTTTCAAAAATGATCTATGCTGCAATCAGTCGGATTCAGCATGAGTAAAGTGCCACCTTCATTGCTTCAGCTGCCTCAGACCCTTTGTATACCATGGGGACCTGTGTTGGCACAGTGGTGGGAGCCAATGCCTGGGTGCCATCATGTTGATGGCCTTGGTCAGAATGCCATTCCACAGAGTGACCACTCATTGACAGAACAGCCATTAAGGTCAGTAGGTAAATCCTCCAGAGAGTTCTGGAATCCAATCGGATCCATATATCTCCAAGGACGGACCAACCTAATTGGTCCATCACTCCAACTGAGGCATAGGAGGGCCCGGATCTGAGCCATCAGGAGGCAATGATCCAGCCATGACAAGGGTTTTATATCTACACACCCCAGTAATTGGATCCCCTGTTTCCAAGCCAGTGGAAACATGAAATCCACAGTGTGTGTCCCTTTTCATGTGTTGGGCCGTGTGATGGAATGCTGGGGGGTAGGTTGTCTCATGCATATCTGAGCATGGAATGTTGGGGGAGTCAAGCTGTGGAGGGTGACAGAGGGAGGCTACTCAGCTTGGAGGGGAGTAACTGAAGCATGCTGTCATCGAGGGCTGTGACTGTGCAGAGACTTCAGGACTGAGTCTGGGATGCAGCAGTTTAGAGGCTGGTGGTCAGTTCCAATAGAAAACCTTGAGGAAGAGCTTGTGAGAACTACTTTGAAACCTGATCCAAGAAAAGGGAGTGCTTGAGAACCTGAACTGCATGTAAGTGTGATATGTAACCTGAGGTGGTGAATCCTGCTTACTTTAAATGGATGTTGCTACCCAGAGGGAAGGAGGGAGAAAACCTGAAAGACTGTAACCGCTACTACATTCTGTGTACATAGTTCATCAAAGCCTATTAAACAGTTAATTTACCAACAGATCTTGATCTCTCAGGCTGCTTTTAGACTATTGCGCGGTGCGCTCGCGTGGGGTTTCAAAAACCCCGTGAGGAGAGATTACACGTGACGCCATTGGCAATTGCGTGCCTGATACGGTGCCGCCCATTCTTTTCAAGCCGCAAACTGACCTGGACCCTGATCGAGGTAGGTCATTCGTGGATTGAAAAGTATGTGCGGCATCGTATCAGGCGCGCAATTGCCGGCGGCATCATGTGTAATCTCTCCTCGCGGGGTTTTTGAAACCCTGCGCGATTGCACTGCGCAATCGTCTAAAAGCGGCCTCAGTGTATTCTAGCCTCCTTGGGAGAAGACACACAGTCCACCATGAGGCCATACCGTGAGAGGCCCACTACTACCTGGGATAGGCCCATGGTTACCATGGAGACGATGAACTCCTGCTGTGCTCCCAAAAGACTGGCCTTGGTGTGAATGTTGAAATCATCCTGTAACAGGACAGAGTACTAAAGTGTTGATAGCTCTTTAAGGGATAACAGCGCCAGCAGAAAAAGTGGGCTTGCAGAGCTGCAGGCACATCAATGGAGGCAGGACAGCACCTAATTGATTACATATGTGTGAGGGTGTGGCAGAGTCAGCCAGAAGGATAAAACTGAGCCAGAGAGAGCTCAAGAGTCAGTTGGCAGCAGACTTTGAAGACGCAGCAGTTAGGTTGAGCTATGGCTCTAAACCAAAGTCAGTAAGAGCATGTTGTTGGGCTTGAGGAAGGATTGCTAGAAACAGAGGCTAGAGGAGTTTGTCTGGCTACAGAGACTGTGATATTAAAAATTGTGGGTAAAATGCCAGAGGTTTGTGTTTGCCTATACAGACTTTAAAACCAGGGGACTGAGCCTGACTTGGAACATGGACAAACAGGGATTGGGATGCCAGAGGGCTGATTCCTGGAAAAAGAATGGTATTGCATAGGGGTGGAACTACTGGATCATCCGGTATCTGATACTGCCGGTATTGGGTGTACCGGCAGTATCGGATTAAACCCGGTAATCCGGCCCATTTACCAGATTCCCCGGTACCAGATTTTGTACATTGCGGCCATTCAAATGAATGGCCGCAGTGTAAAAAAAACACACAACCCCGCCCCAACATTTCCCCTCCCCGAGTCCAGGCTGCGCGGGTGGAAGGGGGGACACCCCCACCCACCCTGCCCAGCCTGGATTTAAACAACAACAAAAAATTGTAACACCTACTGCGGGCTCCGGGCCGCCACCAGTGACCCAGAGCCAGTCCAGCACCAGCGTCCAGCAGCAGCCAGCAGGTAAGTAAGTACAGGTACTACTGATCCCTGGGGTGGGGTGGGGTGGAGTTTAACTCCACCCCACCCCCAGGGATCACCCTACTTCCCACCCAGGGATCACCTACCTACCTTGAGCTCCGGGCGGCGGCGGCGCTCTGGTGGCTTCAGCGCTGGCTGTGGCTGCCTCCAGCTTCAGCTACTAGGCCTTCTGGGGAACCCGGAAGTTCCTCAGAAGGCCTAGTAGCGTTCTGAAGCCGGCAGAAGCCACAGCCAGCGCTGAAGCCGCTGGAGCGCTGCCGCCACCGCCTGGAGCTTAAGGTTGGTAGGTGATCCCTGGGTGGGAAGTAGGGTGATCCCTGGGGTGGGGTGGGGGTTAAACCCCACCCCAGGGATCAGTAGTACCGGTACTTACTTACCTGCTGGCTGCTGCTGGCTGCTGCTGTTTGTGTTTGCCTATACAGACTTTAAAACCAGGGGACTAAGCCTGACTTGGAACATGGACAATCAGGGATTGGGATGCCAGAGGGCTGATTCCTGGAAAAAGAATGGTATTGCTTGCATAGAGACTACATACGTGATGGAGGTGTTAAACCAAAACATAAGATTAACACCACTTTTACACGGGGTGATTCTTGCTGCTTAGGGACGAATGGCACGTGTTTTGCGCTCGTTTGAATGCACTGCGGTGTCAAATGGCCTGAAAGATGGTTGTCAATTAAACCTGAAAAATGTACCTCTTATCTGGATGCAGTCTGGATCCTGTGCGTTTAAATGCAGCCTTCTCATTTAAATGTCTGGCGCGCGTGAAGGTGCTTGCTGCCTTGAGCAGTGTGTATGATAGAGAGTGGCTAGAAAGGTTTTCTGTTACTTCCGCCTTGAGCTTCGCTTTGCAATTCTTGCGATGGTTTGTGCCTTGGGTGGGAATAGCTTTCAAGTCAAAGTGCTGCTGAGTATCAGCACTTTGAATTGAATTGGCAGGCACTGTCAGTTTCATCCGGGAGCGCACTGTGTTACTATTTACCTCAGAAAATGCTAATAATTCCTCCATGACTGTTTATCAGGAGTAGTTGGTTGTTTTGAAAGAAGGGTTCCTGTTGTTTTTTTGAGTTTTCTGTAGATAGTTTTCAGTTGTTTTTTTAATTATTATTTTTTTGGTCTCATGTATTGTGTGGTGATTGAATTTTGCCTCATATGTGTTTTTTTTCTTTTAATACCTATTGCCTTATAGGTTCCTTATACCTTTTTGTGCTTTATTTTTTAAAAAATTCTTATTTTCCCCTCAAGTTCCTTAAAAGTTTTATTATAGGGTTGTTTTTTGTTTGTTTGTTTTGTTTGAAAGATTACTGAGTGAACAGCTGTGTGCCGAATACAAAGATGTCAAGCTCCATAATAAAAAATCTGGTAACTCCAGACTTCTGGGAGTTTGAAGAAAGGCTTGATCAATTTTTGCATTTGGCTGAAGAGGTGTGTCTAATAGTATGTGGTAATAAAGTTACGCATAGTGGGGGACGTAGATTGGATGACTTTGAAGAAGAAACTGAGGATGGATTGTTTGAGGACATTGCAAATGTCATACCCACTGTTGACAATGATTTAACTCAAATTAGGACTCCACCTTTGTTTACTGAAGAAGATGCAGCTGACGATGAGAGAGCCTACCATCTGCTGTGTGCTGTTGATGCTGATCATGCTGCTGGTTTGGATATGCAACCCAATGAAATGCCAGCACCAAATGAGCTGCCTGAGGAGGAAGGTAAGGAATTTTATTTTTGTTGTTGTTGTTGTTAACTGTTCTACTCTATTTCATGTTTTTCATCAAGGGAAAAAAGTTCTGTAAAAAATAAAGTAATGCCCCTGCCCCCTTTTTTTTTCTTTTCAGAAACTATAAATGAAGATGTGAATGAACCCAGAAGGAATACTCAAGTGAGGTCCAAACAGAATGAAATGAGGCAGCTCAGATATTGTAAAAAAACAGCAGAGAACTGCAGTAGCAAGGGAGCTGCTGAAAACTGGAGCTTTGTCTGCAGGGCAAATTTCAGGTGTACTTAAAACAATGATATCCTCTGCGGTGGCTGAGATGACATCATTCAGAGGCACAAAATGTAATGGAAAGATTTGAAGTCTCCAGACATAAAGAACATAGGCTGTTTTTACATGGATGGCACCCACCTATGCACACCCATCGAATGGGTGGGGGAGAGTCCGTGTAAATGCCCACGAATGGGTGGGCTCATGCTCCTGACACACCCACCCACACCCACCAACACCCATGGAGCAGCCGATAGGGAGCCGGAAAGCCCCGTGCGTGGAAATGGGTGTCCAAAACCCAAACGTCCGTGTAAACAACAAAACAAAATCACCATTGGGAAGGGTCTGCCGAAACCACAGAGACACTGCTAGAGAGGCCTTGCAGGAGCCCGCAAGCAGGCACATCCACCGGGAGAGAAGCCCCATGCCCGGCCAGGAGCCCTTAAAGGAGAAACAGAACAGGATGCGGGTGCACTGCCTCCTAAAATGTCAGGCAGAAAAGCAACAGACAAAACCAAGGGAGGCAGCGTTGTGATGCGTGGGACAGGGTAGGGTAAGCTGAGCTCCCCCCGGGGGGGGGGCCAAGAAAGGAAAGCATCTGACTGTTCACCCCCTCCCCACACAGGGAAGACACAGCTCCGGCTCCACCCGCATCCCCACCCCAAGCTGCAACCACATGGCCCAGGGAGGAGAGCACTTCCAAGATCAAACTAGGTGAGAGGGGAACCCACTCAGACAGGGAAGGGCACCCACAAGGGCCATGGAAACAATGGGGAAAACCTGGTCTGTCGGGACGCACTACTGCTGACTAGGGCTGATGCGGCAGCAGCTTTTACCGCGCCGCGATTCCGTTCTGCCATTTCGGAACTGTCCGCGCCACACCGCGACTTTTCTGCGGATATTCCGCTAATTCTGCCGGAATTCTGCAAATCGCGGAATTGCGGAAAAATCGTGGAAAAATTGCGGAAATCGCGGAAAACCGCTATTCCGCTATTATTTGGCGCTGGCGGAATTGCGGAAATCTCGAAAATGTCATGTTTCCACGATTCCACTAAGTTGCGGAATTAAATAAGCGGAACCGCGGAACCGCGGAATGAAACCGCGGAATGAAAGCCTCTGCCATGCCGTTCCACTAATTGCGGAAACACTGTTTCCGCCAGAAATAGCTACCGCTGCGATATTCCGCTACAGCCCTACTGCTGACGGTACAGCGGTAGCGCAGGGGGCCCCAGCAGCCGTTGCATCAGGGGCGGGGCCACCACCGGCGTAACCCGCGCAAGCCGAAGGCATACGCGCGCAGAAGGGAGCAGAGCCACATAGATAAAGAGGGCGAGTGGCCACCACAGCATTGCCGGAGATCAGTTCGCTGTGAGACTGGCCCCTTGCTGCTTGGATACCTTGACGATTGTGAAAGTGCTGTGTGGATTAGGAAGCTTGGGAGAGAGTGAAAGCGTGAGTGAAAGGTGAGTGCGTGTGCAACAGAGGGTGTGGGTGTAGTGGTGGCTGGGGATTGCGGACTGCATGAACCTTATCACTTGCTTCCCCTCTCGTTATCTTGATCCTTCTCTTCCCCCCTTCCTGGAGTGTTGCGCTTGTACCACCTCCCCATGTTCCTTGGTCAACTATACAACACTTCCCTGGTGCAATAATGGAGGTAGCAACTACAGGTAAAGAACTAGAACACCTCTGAGTCCCCATTACCTTAGAACTGTCAATGTCTCGCTCCATCATTGGCCTTGCTCTTATTGATTCAGGTGCCTCAGGAAACTTTATTGATGAATGTTTTGTGCAAGGGCATGGGGTCCCAACGATAACAACAGTCCAGCCGAAGACAGTTTTTGCCATTGATGGGTCTCCCTTGTGCTCTGGCCCTGTTACATCTTCCACTACCACCTTAAGGTGTAGCATCGGAAGGCACCAAGAATCACTATGTTTTGATATTATTCAGACCCCTGTGTTTCCCATCGTCTTGGGAATCCCGTGGCTTAGCACTCTCAACCCTGCCATTGATTGGCATCAGACGGTACTTACATTTTGTTCTCCCCCCGTTCATCACAACATGTAGTTACACCACCCTTCCCTGAGTCTACCACCCTCGTTAATGAAACCATGTCGTCTTCCAAGTCTCTTCCACAGGAATACCAGGATCTGGAGGATGTATTTAAGACACAAGAGGCCTTGGAGCTTCCACCACATAGGGATTATGACTGTTCCATTGATTTGTTACCAGGTACCACTCCCTCCTACAGTAGGATATATGCTCTGTCTGAACCTGAATTATGCACCTTAAAGGAATATATAGAGGATAACCTTAACAATGGTTTCATTCGACCTTCCTTGTCCCCAGCGGGGGCACCCTTGTTTTTGTACCTAAAAAAAATGGAGGATTACGACCTTGCATAGATTATAGGGGGTTGAATGCAATTACTCTTAAGAACCGGTACTCGCTGCCCCTTATTCCTGAATTACTAGACGGCTCCAAGGAGCCTCTATATTCACCAAACTTGACCTTCGTGGGCTGGGCTTCTTTAGGATAGGGGAGACAGTGGCATGCTTGAAAGCAGAAAGAAGGAAGCCAGTAGAGAGGGAGAGACTGACTATGTGCAGCAGAGATAGTGAGACAGTGTGGGTGTAACCCACTATCACTGCAGTAACTGCAGGAGCAGTCGGCAGATTCAGTCTGGATTTGACAGCAGAACTCCAACCAGTAGTTGCAGAAACAAAGAGATAAAATAATGCAAATATATTCCAAATGGTAGGGGCGGTAAAATCCGGTATCCGATAATGCCGGTACCGGGTGTACCGGCATTATCGGATTCGACCCGGTAATCTGGACCGGGTACCGGATTCCGGGGTACCGGATTTTTTTTACATTGCAGCCATTTAAAAATGGCTGCAATGTAAAAAAACTTAAAGCCCCAGCAAAAAAGTTTTTTTAAAAAAAACCCTCCCCGAGTCCAGGCTGCGCGGGTGGAAGGGGGGACACCCCCCACCCACCCTGCCCAGCCTGGATTTTTGTTTTAAAAAAGACCCAGAGGCGAGCCCACCCCCCAGCACCAGCGGCCGCGGCGTCCCCGCAGCCGC
>QEPC01013194.1:4047866-4117209 GCA_003113815.1 Sphenodon punctatus | reverse complement strand
TGCACTTGAGACCTCGCATCTTCATGAATGTTAGACCCCTTGTCTCTCCCTCTGTTCCCCTTCCTAAGTCTCTCCCCCAGCTCCTGTCTCTCAGATTGTAAGCCCTAGGGGCAGGGACCGTGTCTATTTTATTACTTTGTAAAGTGCCAGGTACACTGCTGGTGCTATATAAATGTTTGTTAATAATAATAATAATAATAATAAAACAAAAACCAGTCATTAATACACACACACACACAAATTTTAGTCTGTGTGCCTGTCCCCCAGAATGTTCGGGTAAGGGGAAATGGGTGCGTGGGACCCAGGTTCAGGCAGCATGTCCTCCTCCAAATGATACCCATGCTGCTGGGCAAACTCCACAGCCCCTGCCACGGAGGCCTTCCATGTGGCGACCAACTGGTGGTGCACTTCAAGGTCCTCCCTCTCTGTGCGGAGGTTCTTGGCATATGCCTCCACCTTTCTCTCCCTTGCTCTCAGCGCCTGGAATCGCCGCACCAGCTGGTCCTCCATCCTGCAGCCTTGGACCCTCAGTGCCACCTTATATTGTTTTCAGGACCTCTGCAGCTGTCCACGGAAGGCCCTTTCCTCCTCTGACTCCTCCCAGGGGGCTGGAGACTCCTCGCCAGCAGAGCTGGAGGTGGAAGGGCTCAGGTGCCGGTGTTTCTGCTGGGCTTTCCCCTCTTTCTTCCAGTGCTAATCCTCTGTGCCATAGTCCCTGCTGACACTGTGCCTTCCCGACCCAGAAGGACCACGCGCCACATAGATATTATGGTTTTTTTTTAATGTGGCTTATGAGTCCTGATGTGGTCCCCTGGCTGTGCCTTTTAAATTGTTTGTTGCATATCTAGAGTACATAAAAAGATAGGAGCATAAGAAGTATGATACTGTGTCAGACCAATGGTCTGTCAAGCCCTGCCTGAATTCTGTCTCCACAAGTGGGTGGGTGGCCAATCTCTCTCTGCAGGGGATTTCCTAACAGGTGATATGGCAATCTATTCCCTGTTGTTCCAGCCCCCGTGCCTTACCATGTAGATAGCAAATCCATTAGCCTTATCAAACCACCACCAGACACTGGACCTTCTGTGCCTGCTGTCTGGCAGTGGCACTGGCAACCTCCGCCTCAGTGTCCTGCGTGCACTGGCACCAGCACCGGCATCTGATTCCTCCTCCTCACCCTCTCTGAAACAGGAACACATGATCAACACCTAAGTAATATCATGCATTTATGATGATGCCTCTAGTCCTCCCTCCTTGGGGTGCTAGGGATGGCAATGGGAGATGGTGCCCCTGGCTGNTCTTATTCCACCCCTGATTCCCTTCCCCTGTTTTAAGTTTTGGATTTATTTAGAGTAGGATTATTATTAGATTGATTTTCATTTCAGTTTCGTACCCCTCCCAGAGAGGTGCAATGCAGTTTGTGCAATAAGCTGGTGAAGCGTGAGCAGGTGCTCTCCAACCTTGGGACAACTGCAATGGCGAGGCAACTGAAGTCTTGCCATAGTGCTCTGCTGCTAAGCGGGAAGGCAGGGGAAGTGGATGCCAGCAGGTTCCCGAATGCAGTGGCCAGTCCCCCGGATCCTTCAGCGGGCAAGCGTCCTGCACCAACTGCTGCCTCTACCAGCAGGAGCAGGGGGGAAGAACAGTAGCAGAAGCCTCACCAGCAGTGTCAGTCCACCATGGAGGAGCTAGGTTGGGGGCAGCTGCCAAGGCCATCAGCAGCAGGACAGTGTGGCTTTCAAGAGAAAGCCAAGTGCCTGTTGGCTGAAATGATTGCGCTGGATGGGCAGCCCTCCTTAATTGCAGAGGACAAGGGCTTCCAGCGGCTGATGGGGTTCCTGGCCCCCCAGTTTAAGCTGCCGTCCCACACCACCCTCAGTTGGACTGCGGTGGCAGACCTTTACAGGGCTTTGAAGGAGCGGGTGATGGAGCAGCTGTCAGGGACTGGGGGGGGGCACAGTCCACTTCACCATGGACCTGTGGTCCAGCAGGAATACCCAGCATTCGTACCTGGTGGTAACAGCGCACTGGTGGCAGGACCTGTCCCGAAGCAGGGTATAGGTGGGCCCTGCTTCAGGCACAAGTCATGGACAGCCCCCACACCTCCAGGAATATAGAGTTAGCCCTAGCAGCAATGGTGAAGGAGTGGGTTATGCCAGGCACAGCCTTCACCAAGGGGTGTGTGGTGACGGACAACACTGCAAATATACTAAAGGCAGTCCATGACGGGGGCTTCACCAGCATCCCTTGCGCCACACACACCCTTCACCTGGTGGTCAGGGATGCTCTGGGTTTGGGGGATAAGGGGATTGGGGAAGGCACCCTTAGCTCCCTGATTGCCTGGGGGAGGAAGCTGGCAGGGTTCTTCAACTGGAGCGTGAAGGGCAGGAAGCTCCTCCGGGAGAAGTAGGCTGAGCAAGGCTCCCCAGGGCACCAGCTCATCTAGGATGTGGCCACCATATGGAATTCCTCCTTCCTGATGCTCAAGCCACCTGGAGATGGTCTGCGGGGCACCGGAAGGGTTTAATGGGGTGGAATGGGAGCTCCTGGCTCAAACGGCCTTTGTACTGAAACCATTCCTGGCCATGACGGAGACCGTGAGCAGCTCCACTGCCACTCTCAGCCAGGTGACCCCTCTGGTCCAGCGTCTTCAGAGGAGGCTGGATGACATTATCGGGGGGTGGGATTGTGGCCATGCAGGCAGGAAGGACAAGGGCTTCCAGTGGCTGATTGGGTTCGGGGACCCCCAGTTTAAGCTGCCGTCCTGAACCACCCTCAGTCGGACTGCAGTGCCAGACCTTTACAGGGCTTTGAAGGAACGGGTGAGGGAGCAGCTGGCAGGGACTGGTGGGTCCATGGTCACTTGACCTGGTGTGGAAGCTGAAATCAGAGCTGGAGGCGCCTTTTGACGTGCTTCTGCAGCAGGAGCAATATGTCATGGCAACAATGCTGGACCCCAGGGTCAAGGGCAGCATGGCACACCAGATAGCGTTCTATGCCCTATGGAAGGATGCGCTGGTGGAGAGGGTCTGGCAGGCAGAGTGGGCTATGCAGCAGGACACCCCTGGGGATGGTTGGAGTGGGAGAAGCCACCCCTCTCAGCCATGCGGGTCTGTCCCTGCCCCCAGCCTAGCGGTAGAAGCAGCAGCGCCAGCAGCAGCAGCTCAGTCTTCATGCAGGCCACCCTGGGGAGCATGGGGTCCCCCACAACAATTGGGCAAGCAGCGTGGCTGAGGACAGTGGTGGAGGTGGTGCCCAGGCAGAGCTACAAGAGGGAGTATGACAGCGCCTCAGCAGCCATGGAGACGTACCTGGAGGTAGAGCCATGCATTGATCCTAGCAGCGATCCCTTGGCCTACTGGGCCAGCAACATGTGGCTGGCCCTGTCAAAAGTGGCCACGGGTCTCTTGTCCTGCCCACCAACCAGTGTCCCCAGTGAGCAGGTGTTCTCGATGGTGGGGGACATTTGCTCCCCGCACCACCTGAGACTGGGGGCCAAGTTGGTGGAGCAGTTACTGTTCATTAGGGTGAACCTTCTTCTGCTGGGATTCCCCGAGCTACCCCTGGACAAGGATTGATGGTGCAGTGACACAAGTCATCCCATCCCATCCCATGCCAGAGGCAGTCTTGGGAAGGGGTTCCTCCTCCTCAATCTGGGCTAGGGCTACTGCTGCTGTGCTGCTGAGGTGCAGTCCCTCCCTCCCAATGCCTGGCACCCTCCCTGCCCCCCTTCCCTCCCCCCCCCCTCTCTCTCATACTAGATGGCCTCGACTGCCTTATCTGACTGACCTCATGACACAGGGTGGCATTGGGAAACTGTAAGCCTGCTAGCCGGCCTATGACTACACGATCTTGGCCCACTAATGTGACACTGACTGGCTCTCTCTCGTGCTGCAAAGTCTTTGCTAGACTAAGCCTATCTGAGTGCCCTGCTGCCAATGTCTCAGCTTGCCTGCCCTACTGCCTCTCATGCCATGCTGCCTGTCTGTCCGTCCAGCTTGCTGTCAAGCTCAAATTATGCCTCAGTCTGCCTTTCTGCCTCCCATGCCAAGGTGCCTGTCTGCCCACCCAGGTTGCCTATCTCAAAGCCTGCCCAAGTCCACCTCCCTACTGCCTCTCATGCCACGCTGCCTACCTGGCCGCCCAGGTTGCAAAGCTCAAACCCTGACTCAGTCTGCCTGACTGCTGCTCATCCAATGCCACCTGCCTGCCTGCCCTAGCAACCAATGTCTGCTGCTGCTAGTACCAATGACCCCCAGGCCTATATGCTGTCTGTGCCAAGGGTTCTGTACCCTGGCAACCAATGTCTGCTGCTGCTAGTGCCAATGGCCCCCAGGCCTATATGCTGTCTGTGCCAAGGGTTCTGTACCCTGGGAACCACTGTCTGCTGCTTCTGCCAATGTCGGCTACCTATGCTGTCTGTGCCAAGGGTTCTGTATCCCAGCAACCCACTGTCCTTGTCCAGCACCCGCCACCTGCTCCCCGCTGCCAAGGAGCCTGTCTCTCTTTCTCTCTGGCACACCCACACACAGACACAAGTCCTGCCCCCCCTGGGGGGCTGTCTGCAAGTTGAGACCCTGCTGCTGGCACATCTTGGGGCTAATACCCTACCTAGTGCTTCTGATGATGTCAGGTAGGGATCTNCTGACTCCTCCCAGGGGGCTGGAGACTCCTCGCCAGCAGAGCTGGAGGTGGAAGGGCTCAGGTGCCGGTGTTTCTGCTGGGCTTTCCCCTCTTTCTTCCAGTGCTAATCCTCTGTGCCATAGTCCCTGCTGACACTGTGCCTTCCCGACCCAGAAGGACCACGCGCCACATAGATATTATGGTTTTTTTTTAATGTGGCTTATGAGTCCTGATGTGGTCCCCTGGCTGTGCCTTTTAAATTGTTTGTTGCATATCTAGAGTACATAAAAAGATAGGAGCATAAGAAGTATGATACTGTGTCAGACCAATGGTCTGTCAAGCCCTGCCTGAATTCTGTCTCCACAAGTGGGTGGGTGGCCAATCTCTCTCTGCAGGGGATTTCCTAACAGGTGATATGGCAATCTATTCCCTGTTGTTCCAGCCCCCGTGCCTTACCATGTAGATAGCAAATCCATTAGCCTTATCAAACCACCACCAGACACTGGACCTTCTGTGCCTGCTGTCTGGCAGTGGCACTGGCAACCTCCGCCTCAGTGTCCTGCGTGCACTGGCACCAGCACCGGCATCTGATTCCTCCTCCTCACCCTCTCTGAAACAGGAACACATGATCAACACCTAAGTAATATCATGCATTTATGATGATGCCTCTAGTCCTCCCTCCTTGGGGTGCTAGGGATGGCAATGGGAGATGGTGCCCCTGGCTGGCACATGCAAATCCAAAAGAACCTGGCTGGCATGTGCAAATCTTGCCCTTCTTGTGGTGCTAGGGATGGCAACTGGAAAGACCCTTGCTGGCATGTGCAAATTCTGCCCTCCTTGGGGTGCTAGTAGGGGATGCTAGGGATGGCAAATGGAGAGACCCTTGCTGGCACGTGCAAATCCTTCCCTCTATGGGGTGCTATGGATGGCAACTGAAAAGACCCTGGCTGGCATGTGCAAATCCTGCCCTCCTTGGGGTGCTATGGATGGCAACTTGAAAGACCCTGGCTGGCACATGCAAATCCTGCCCTTATTTGGGGGTGCATAGGGATGGCAACTGAAGAGTAGAGACCCTTGCTAGGGATGGCTGGCAGGCACATTTGGGTAGGGGTGCTGCTCGTGCTCGTGCCTGACTTCTGGAAGAGCCCCACACACTACAGTACCCTCTCTCTCTGTGGCAGACATCCGCTGATGCCCACTGTTTGTGCCTGACTGATGCCCACCACCCACGCACTCACCCGCATGCCAGTGAGCTCGCTCTAATGGATAGAGCCTTTCTTGACCTCAAAGTAAAAAAAAGTTTACAAACCTGGCAGCACCTCATGTGCCTGCTTGATCCTCGTCAGAGGAGCCAGTCACTACCACCGAAGGTCCAGGGGCTGGGACACTGACCTATTCCTCCTCCTCCACCGCCGGTTCCAGGAGCACTACCTTGGCCCCTCGGCGTTTAATTAGAACAGTCTACTTCATTATTATTTTTTAATCAACAACAACAGACAGCCAACAGTCACCCACTAACACTCACCAACCAGCCAAACCAAAACCAACAGTCAAACCAACACACCACACAGCCAAAACACACAAAACAAAACTGAACACCCAGCCAGCCACAACACACATGCTCTCACCCACACAAGCTCCACATGCACTCAAATTTCTGGTTTCTGGCATGATCACGGGATCTCATTATACCTTTTTCTGAACGACTGACCCGAACGACCGAACCTGAAATCGGCAACCGAACTAAACGACTGGACTGAACGACTGAACCCAAACTGCGATCTGTTCACACATCCCTATTCGTTACATTGAGAATGATAGCTGGCTGGTCCATGTGGTGAGGATATGAGTACACAGACATCAGGTAACAGATTGTACTGGATGGAGGGTATCAGCAGGAGTTAGATGAGGGGAGTGAGGAGTTGGGGAGGGCAGAGCGGAAGAGGTGGGTCTTGAGCAGAGATTTGAAGGTACGAAGGGGGGGGCAGATGTGGACAGGGAGGGAGTTCCAGGTATGGGGGGCAACTAGGTAGAAGGGACAAAGGTGGTTAGGGGAGCAGGGAAGGCTTGGGAGGATGAGTGAAGGGACAGAGGAGGATCAGAGTTCACAGACTGGAATACGGAGGGAAATCAGTGCAGAGAGGTAGGGGGAGCAAGCTTGTGAAGAGCACTTTATAGGTGAAGACTAAGAGCTTGTGCAGGATTTGTTAAGGAAGGGGGAGCCAGTGAAAAGAGGGGAGGAGGGGCAGCACGTGGTCGAAGCGACGGGCAAAGTGGATGTCTCTGGTAGCAGAGTTTGGGATGGAGAAAGGGGAGAAAGGGGAGAGCAGGGAAGGCCAGTGAAGGAAGTTACAGTAATCGAGGTGAGAGATGACTAGGGCATGAACAAGGGTTTTGACAGAGGAGACAGAGAGAAAAGGGTGAATCTTAGTAATGTTATGGAAGCGACAGGATTTGGCAACAGAGTCGATGTAGGGCTTAAAAGAAAGGGGTGAATCAAAGATGAAGCCTAAACTACAGACTTGGGGGATGGGAAGGATGGCAGTGACCCCATTGATAAGGATCAACAGGGAAGAGGGAGAGGAAGGATGAGGGAAAAGATGAGGAGTTCAGTTTTAGCCATGTTGAGTCTGAGCTGATGTTGAGACATCCAGGTAGAGATGTCAGAGAGACAGCTGGTGAGATGAGCTTGAATAGATGGAGAGAGAGAGGGAATAGGGAGATAGAGTTGAGTGTCATCAGTATAGAGGTGATATTGGAAGCTATGGGAGGCAATGAGTTTGCCGAGGGACAGGGTGTGAATAGAGAAGAGGAGAGGGCCAAGGGCAGAGCCTTGGGGAACACCAACTGAGAGGGTAAGGGAGGAGGAGGTGGAGTTGGCAAGAGACACATTGAAGAAGCGGTCAGAGAGCTAGGAGGGGAACCAGTCAAGGACAGAGCCACAGAAGACAAGGGAGTGAAGTGAGTTCAGCAAGAGTGAGCTGTCAACAGTATCGAAGGCAGCAGAGAGGTCAAGGAGGACAAAAATGGAGTAGAGACAATTAGATTTAACCACAAGAAGATCGTTGGTGATCTTAGTTAGAGCAGTTTCAGTAGAGTGAAGGGGGCAGAAGCCAGATTGGAGGGGATCAAGGGAGGCTTTGGCGGAGAGGAAGTAGAGGCAGCGTGAGTAGACAACATGTTCAAGAAGTTTGGAAACAAAAGGAAGGAGTGAGACAGGATGATAGCTAGAAGGGTCAGAAGGGTCCAAAGGTGGACTTTTTGAGGATAGGAGGGACAGTGGCATGCTTGAAGGTGTAAGGGAAGGAGTCAGTAGAGAGGGAGAGGTTGATGATGTGCAGGAGGGAAGGGGCGACAGTGGAAGCAATGCAGGTCAGGAGGTGGGAGGGGATGGGGTCAAGGGGGCAAGAGAAGGGTTGGAGGAAGAGAGTAGGGAGGAAATTTCCTCAAGGGAGGTGGAAGGGAAGAAGGACAGGAGAGAAGGAGGGGGAGGAGGGAGAGGGGAGGGAGTAGGAAGAGGAGAGGAGTGGGAAGTGATGTCGAGGTTGATGATGTGCAGGAGGGAAGGGGCGACAGTNACATGCAAATCCAAAAGAACCTGGCTGGCATGTGCAAATCTTGCCCTTCTTGTGGTGCTAGGGATGGCAACTGGAAAGACCCTTGCTGGCATGTGCAAATTCTGCCCTCCTTGGGGTGCTAGTAGGGGATGCTAGGGATGGCAAATGGAGAGACCCTTGCTGGCACGTGCAAATCCTTCCCTCTATGGGGTGCTATGGATGGCAACTGAAAAGACCCTGGCTGGCATGTGCAAATCCTGCCCTCCTTGGGGTGCTATGGATGGCAACTTGAAAGACCCTGGCTGGCACATGCAAATCCTGCCCTTATTTGGGGGTGCATAGGGATGGCAACTGAAGAGTAGAGACCCTTGCTAGGGATGGCTGGCAGGCACATTTGGGTAGGGGTGCTGCTCGTGCTCGTGCCTGACTTCTGGAAGAGCCCCACACACTACAGTACCCTCTCTCTCTGTGGCAGACATCCGCTGATGCCCACTGTTTGTGCCTGACTGATGCCCACCACCCACGCACTCACCCGCATGCCAGTGAGCTCGCTCTAATGGATAGAGCCTTTCTTGACCTCAAAGTAAAAAAAAGTTTACAAACCTGGCAGCACCTCATGTGCCTGCTTGATCCTCGTCAGAGGAGCCAGTCACTACCACCGAAGGTCCAGGGGCTGGGACACTGACCTATTCCTCCTCCTCCACCACCGGTTCCAGGAGCACTACCTTGGCCCCTCGGCGTTTAATTAGAACAGTCTACTTCATTATTATTTTTTAATCAACAACAACAGACAGCCAACAGTCACCCACTAACACTCACCAACCAGCCAAACCAAAACCAACAGTCAAACCAACACACCACACAGCCAAAACACACAAAACAAAACTGAACACCCAGCCAGCCACAACACACATGCTCTCACCCACACAAGCTCCACATGCACTCAAATTTCTGGTTTCTGGCATGATCACGGGATCTCATTATACCTTTTTCTGAACGACTGACCCGAACGACCGAACCTGAAATCGGCAACCGAACTAAACGACTGGACTGAACGACTGAACCCAAACTGCGATCTGTTCACACATCCCTATTCGTTACATTGAGAATGATAGCTGGCTGGTCCATGTGGTGAGGATATGAGTACACAGACATCAGGTAACAGATTGTACTGGATGGAGGGTATCAGCAGGAGTTAGATGAGGGGAGTGAGGAGTTGGGGAGGGCAGAGCGGAAGAGGTGGGTCTTGAGCAGAGATTTGAAGGTACGAAGGGGGGGGCAGATGTGGACAGGGAGGGAGTTCCAGGTATGGGGGGCAACTAGGTAGAAGGGACAAAGGTGGTTAGGGGAGCAGGGAAGGCTTGGGAGGATGAGTGAAGGGACAGAGGAGGATCAGAGTTCACAGACTGGAATACGGAGGGAAATCAGTGCAGAGAGGTAGGGGGAGCAAGCTTGTGAAGAGCACTTTATAGGTGAAGACTAAGAGCTTGTGCAGGATTTGTTAAGGAAGGGGGAGCCAGTGAAAAGAGGGGAGGAGGGGCAGCACGTGGTCGAAGCGACGGGCAAAGTGGATGTCTCTGGTAGCAGAGTTTGGGATGGAGAAAGGGGAGAAAGGGGAGAGCAGGGAAGGCCAGTGAAGGAAGTTACAGTAATCGAGGTGAGAGATGACTAGGGCATGAACAAGGGTTTTGACAGAGGAGACAGAGAGAAAAGGGTGAATCTTAGTAATGTTATGGAAGCGACAGGATTTGGCAACAGAGTCGATGTAGGGCTTAAAAGAAAGGGGTGAATCAAAGATGAAGCCTAAACTACAGACTTGGGGGATGGGAAGGATGGCAGTGACCCCATTGATAAGGATCAACAGGGAAGAGGGAGAGGAAGGATGAGGGAAAAGATGAGGAGTTCAGTTTTAGCCATGTTGAGTCTGAGCTGATGTTGAGACATCCAGGTAGAGATGTCAGAGAGACAGCTGGTGAGATGAGCTTGAATAGATGGAGAGAGAGAGGGAATAGGGAGATAGAGTTGAGTGTCATCAGTATAGAGGTGATATTGGAAGCTATGGGAGGCAATGAGTTTGCCGAGGGACAGGGTGTGAATAGAGAAGAGGAGAGGGCCAAGGGCAGAGCCTTGGGGAACACCAACTGAGAGGGTAAGGGAGGAGGAGGTGGAGTTGGCAAGAGACACATTGAAGAAGCGGTCAGAGAGCTAGGAGGGGAACCAGTCAAGGACAGAGCCACAGAAGACAAGGGAGTGAAGTGAGTTCAGCAAGAGTGAGCTGTCAACAGTATCGAAGGCAGCAGAGAGGTCAAGGAGGACAAAAATGGAGTAGAGACAATTAGATTTAACCACAAGAAGATCGTTGGTGATCTTAGTTAGAGCAGTTTCAGTAGAGTGAAGGGGGCAGAAGCCAGATTGGAGGGGATCAAGGGAGGCTTTGGCGGAGAGGAAGTAGAGGCAGCGTGAGTAGACAACATGTTCAAGAAGTTTGGAAACAAAAGGAAGGAGTGAGACAGGATGATAGCTAGAAGGGTCAGAAGGGTCCAAAGGTGGACTTTTTGAGGATAGGAGGGACAGTGGCATGCTTGAAGGTGTAAGGGAAGGAGTCAGTAGAGAGGGAGAGGTTGATGATGTGCAGGAGGGAAGGGGCGACAGTGGAAGCAATGCAGGTCAGGAGGTGGGAGGGGATGGGGTCAAGGGGGCAAGAGAAGGGTTGGAGGAAGAGAGTAGGGAGGAAATTTCCTCAAGGGAGGTGGAAGGGAAGAAGGACAGGAGAGAAGGAGGGGGAGGAGGGAGAGGGGAGGGAGTAGGAAGAAGAGAGAAGTGGGAAGCAATGTAGAGGCGAATCTTGTCTATCTTGAAGGTGAAGAAGGAAGCAAGATCCTTAGCAGAAAGGGAAGAGGGACTTTTAATGGACTGAAAGTCATGGAAGGTGAGAGAGGTTGGGCGAGAGGAAGGAGGGACACCTGGAATGAGACAAAATAGTGTGCCGGATTTTCTAGCTCAAGTGTGCTGGATTTTCTGAGATGTACCTGATTTTGCACCATTTTTGTTACCTGTCCATTGGAAAACTGCTGAAAAGTCCTCTATTAGAAAGAGATGCGAATGGGAGAGTAGTTTGCAAGTTATCAGTGGTACAAAGAGTTGATATTTCCAGACTTAAAGAGCCAGACCAGCCAATAGGGATGGGAATTTCGGTTTTGGATAAAACCGAAAGTACCTGAAAATGGCCATTTTGGATTAATCTGAAATTTCGTTTCTTTTTCGGTTTCAGTACTATCGGGTCTTTTGCATTTATTTTTGTACTGGATTTTTAAGATTGCAGTTTGTCCCCTATTGAAAAACCGCAATGTTAAAAATCCAGTACAAAAATAAATGCAAAAGATCTGATAGTACCGAAACCAAAAAAGAAACTAAATACGTGAGAACCGAAACCAAAACTGACTGAAAATAAAATTTTGCCCAGAGCCCTATCCCTATTAGCCAAACAGTTTTCTCCAGGCTAGTTCAAAGCAGCTCGTCTCATGGGAGAGATAAAGGATTCTCTATTATTCTCTTTAACACATTAATGACCCTTCTCCTTTCAGGAAGAAGAACAGTGTTTTCCAACATCTGGAAAAAAATTACTAGTCTTTAGAATTAAATCAAAAACAAAAAACCCTTCTATTTGGTGCAATGTAGAGCTATCCTTTCTATGCATTTATTTTGAAAAAAACAACAACAGTTGGTTAGAAATTCAAACCTGGTCCTTGTGACTAATGTGATTAATTTTCTCTTATCATTCTGACTAGGTAATGGGCTATTGCTAATACTTGCCCATGAGAAAATCCTCACACAGCACCTCATCTGACAAATAATCCACACAGGGGGATAAATGGCTGAAGTGGGAGAAAAGCTTTATTGTCAGAAGAAGGCTGTGTAAACTGTAAAACTCACTAGGCATGGGGTTGCGGAGGCCAAGCATTTAAGGAAAGTGTTGTGATAGAGCTTGGGCATAAAGACTGGTAGGATAAGGATTTAAGTATGGCTTATGAATAAGGCCGTTGTATGCAAGCCTTTTAACTTTTTAAGATGGCTTTCTTTTTTTTGACAGGGGAATGGGAATTAGAGAGCTACCAGGATGTAGCCAAAATTTCTCTTGACAGGTCTGAATACTTAACAGGGTGTCTTACTGCTATTTTCTCTAGAATAATACACATCACAATAGTACATTCTCCAAACCAAACTGTAGTACTGCCTGCTGAAATAACTCCTGTTGCCATGACCTAAGAAGGCATAATCAGCACATAGGTAAGCTTTTTCCTCCTACACAAATAAATCATTCTTGTCTGCTTGTAACTTGAGTGGTTCTGTTTTACTTGTTGTTTAGTTAATGCTCATGATTTCTGAGTTATTGATCAGGGTCTTTATACCGCTGGTCTTTTCTTTTCTTTTCTTTTCTTTTCATTCATTCATTCACTGAAAGAGTGCTTTTCCTTTGTCTTATGAAATTTCACTCAGGCTTCGCTGAAATATAAACTTTTGAAAACCTGACATTTCTTCTTGCATTTGTTTCTCCAGCAATTTCTGGCAGCATGCCAAAACAGTAACTAACATTAATATTCCAAGGCTGGGCTTAGCGCTCCTCTCTGTGGCTCTGGTCTGAGAAGCAGTGACAAAACCTTGTGGATTAGGGACTTTCAAGAAGTCTCCTTCTGCTGGACCAGCTATGGACCATACCTTCAATCCAAGGCAGCACCAGCAGATTCTGGAAAATGGAAAGCCAAAGACAATATTTGAATTAGGAGTTTCCTAACTGTATGGAAGCCCTGGAGCAGCTCAGTCCACTGTGTAGAATCAGATTATTTAAAAATAAATAAATAAATAAATAAATAAAAACATCACATTACACAAAACTAAGTAGAGTGGCATGAAGCCTGAAACTTGATGACAACTAGTTATGTTAATAAGCCCCATATTGACTGCCTCACTTTCCTGTTAATTACATTGTTTTTATAAGCTGCAGAAGTAAGACTCAGCTCTGTGTCTACTATTTAAGCTAGGGATGGGGAATGTTTTCCCTCCAGGGGGCAACTTAAAAAACTTGCACAAGCTCTGAGGGCCTCACAGAAGTTGGGGTGGGGGTACTTAAGGGATGCACTCAAGGAAAAGAGGGACCAAACCATGGAACTGTACCATGTAACTGTCCCCTATCCTCGTCTGCACGTCCTCATCTCTGGTCCCTTCCCCTGAGCTCAGTTTTTCAGTGAGTGTAGGTAAGAACTTCATTCAAGAGCCAGAGCCAGGAAGTGGAAAGGGGCCACATAGGGTATTTTCAGACGTTACAAGATCACAGTGAACCACGGTGAATACCCACCTGTGGTCATTGTGTCCCGAACGTCTGTTTGGCGGCCGCCAGATGTTCACCACGGTCAATACCTGCAAGGGGTCAATTTGAACCACGCTTCCCGGGCTAGCCGGGGGAATGTCCTGGGAAGCGTGGTCAAAAAGATCCCCAGCGGGGAACAAAAAAAGTAACATCTGGCCGGTTGCCACGGCCCGGGATCCGCGGCGGGATCCTGGGCCATGGAGCATCCGGCCTGACGCGGCGGCCGCATTGGCCCTGCCGCCAGCCCATCTGCCTGGAGGGCGGGTGGCGGGGTGCGTGGAGGGGGCGGGGCAGTGTGGCCGCATGTTGCGCCGCGCGGCCCGGCCCCCTCCCAGATTCCCTGCCGGGATCCCCCGGTACATCTGATATGGCGTGACAGGGTGACCCCGGTGGGGAATGAATGGGTTGTTTTTGGTACGGGGCCAAGCGGCCCTGTAACGTCTGAAAACACCCATAAAAACCTGCCGAGGGTCACATTTGACCCCTGGGCCTGGGGTTCCCCATCCCTGATTTAAACAATAACAGACCGGGGGTATTTTCAGATGTTACGAGATCACGCTCAACCACGGACAATCCCATGTGGTGGCGAATGGTCCCGTAATGTCTGTTTGTGTGCCGCCAGATGTTCACCACAGTGAACCACTGGTGGTGAGCAAAATAACCATGCTTTTGAGGATGGTCTGAGCACCATCTCCAAAAGCATGGTTAATTGAACCATGGCCTGGAATCAGTGGACGGTAACATCTGCTACCGGCGCCGATTCCAGGCCGTGGCCCAGACCCCGAGACGGAATTGGATGCAGCGGCCGAATTGGACGCTGCCCCTGCCCGTCTTCCGGAGGGCGGCAGCTGGGGGAGCATGGGGGGATGGGGCTGTGCGGCCACACGTTGCGCCATGCAGCCCCGCCCCCTCCCCAGATTCCCCGCTGGAATCAGCCGGCATGTCTTTTGGATGTGACGTTTTGATTCCGACGGGGAATCAAAAGGTGATTCTGTGCCAGGGCCAATAGGTGCCCAGTCACGTCTGAAATCACCCCAAGAGGAGCATTTTAAAAGTATTGTGTGGGAGTTACAAAAAAGGTAAGGTTGGCAATCACAGGAGCTTTCACAACTGTTGATGTTGTAGGTCTCTAGCAACCTTAATAATGTCAGCATGCAATTATTTTACCATCTGTCTTTGTGTTTATTCCTGTCCTTCAACAAGGCATAAAAATAAAATATATGCACAAATTTCTTCACACATAATAGCTAATAAATTACAGTAATAAGCTTATATGTATCATATTGTAAATAAGGGAGGTATTGTCATAATTAGCTATTTTATTTTACCGTGTAACCTTGCTAAGGAAAAGAGCATAGAATTCACACACACACCCTCACATGGTGAACAAAATGATTATTTAAAAACAGAAAAGCAGGACTTAGTACTTAATGCAACTGAATAATCTAAAAAGTAACTGCCCATTGTTGCTGCACCCCAGAAGAACACAAGGACACATTTATGGGATTAAATGGCTGCACTCTTTATTGTCACAGCTATATAACATTAAAGGGGGAAGGGCTTGTCCACCCCACTTCTCACTTATATAACTGGGGTTCAACTTCCTTATTTAACTGTCTAGTAAACCTGGTAGGTTGTTCCCGGATTAAGCCCAGGTAATTGCATCCTGCTGCTTAGATAACTGTTAAGCTCAAGTAGGTGCCTCCTGTGTACTAACTTCCCAACAGATGACTTGTAGTGAATGAATGGGCTGATTGAAGCAGTATGGCTGCATTATAGAATTAAGGGATATTATTTGCATATGTAAAGAAAAGACATTGTATGCTTGATTTATGCTTTATAGTAATTTTAGTTTAGGAATATTGAAAATGCATATCATGAGAAACAGGCTGGCAGGAGGAGAAGTAAATGAAAGATGTAGATGAAACAGGCTGTGCTATTGACAGGGATATATTCTTGTCATCTACAAAGAGAGGACTAGTAAGAACTGACCGTTTCCAGAACATAGCTGCACAACAAAGATAATAACAAACAAGAGAGAAGGTTGCAAGAATACTGAAGATAAGGATTAAGTAAGGCAAGGAGAAAAGATGGCCTGGTCAGACAGCAAGACGCCTCAGAGGAAGGGTATGGGCAACTCATGGCCAAAGATCAGGCCTCCCATCTGGAGGGAGGGGTAGGCAGGATCCAAATGGTCAGGACAGCCCATAATAACAGTGACTAAACAGAAAGCACCCCAAATCTGAATAGCCAATGGGAGAACTTTCTAGACTTGGCACTGACAACCCCACATTCTGGATAATCATAAGGCAGTCACTGTATAAAAAGGCCAGCCTTAGACAGGATCGGTGTCTTGCATGGTACCCTCTGACCAGCTACCTAGGTGGCTGCCGGTTGATCGGTGCTTGACCCTTTCCAACACTCTCAAAGGCTGTGAAAAGCCAAGACTCCAGCAGCTAGGTTCCTAGATAGACCTCAAATGGGCCCCCACCCTGCCTCTCCTCTCGAGACCAGACCTGAGACCTCTGATGCATAAGAACACATATATATGTATCTGTGTGTGTGTGCTTGCTGTTAGAATAGGTGAAGGCTGTTGCTATATGCAAGTGTATTGGTGCTTTATTCCCAGTTCTTTCTATATGATATAGTAATAAACATATGTCTATTTAATGGGCTTGTGGTCTGTTTTATAGTGCTCCTGCCATGATCCCGGAATTGGGAACTGCCTACTAGGGGTTTAAGTCCTGTCCCTGGAAGGAAAGAAAGAGAAGAGTTTCAATTAATAACAGACTTATCCCCTGCCCTGGTCCCCCAGGTTTCCCCAGGCCAGGGTGGAGTGCTCATGCCTATACCCACTTTCTGGGGGGGGGGTGAGGGCGAGGGCACCATCACCCACTGATAGGATCATTGTCCCCCAGGAGACTCAACTGCTCACCTTCTCCCCCCTGGGATGGCAAATACACTGGGCCACACTCAATGACTATGTATGGCCCTTCCCATCTCTTAAGGAGATGTTTCTACTCAATATATCTTCTAACCTTGAACCTTTAACCTCCCCTAGCTCTGCCAACTGCTATAGAGTGCAACAACTGAAGGCCTAGATTCACCAGGCCAAACGCCTTGCCATCTTTCAGCTGAATTTTGCATGCACTCTGGGAAAGGCGAAAAACCCATCACCCAAGGGCCAATCAAGGCTTTTGGAAAATTCCCTTCTGGCCCCAAGATGGCAACCAGTGTTGCCTTGGAGTGTTGCGCTAAGGAGTGGATGGGTGGGTTGCATGTCTTCTCCTTTCTCCCTGACACAGCTGACTATGGAAGGGCGCCTTGGATCCAAATGGCACTCAGGAAGCCCCACCTCTCACGGTATTTCCTTCATGACAGAAAGCAGCGTTGGCCAGCAACCCTGCGTGGGCTCACTGCAACAGTGTAAAGGCAGCTGCCTCCCTATACCGTGCTTTTCCTCTGCGAAGTGGGGGGGCAGTGCCAACCCCCCTCTGCTGGTAAGGTGTGGAGGGAGAATAAGGATGTGAAGACGTCATTTGTTTTAATTTTTGTTTTAATTTACAAAGTTCCCTTCGTTTTCGGGTGTTTTTGTATAGGACTCTACCATTTTTGTTTATTTTTTCATTTTATTTTAATAAACAAATCACCACGCATGCTCAAAATGACCATTGGCCACTGGGACTGTTCTGTGCATGTGCAGCCCATTTTCAAAATAGCACAGGTGCACTCTGCAAACTCACTATGCCAGACTGTCAGAGGTCTCTGGCAAACTAGTTTGGTGTTAGCATCACCACTCTGAGTGCCATAGTTGTGAAGGTTTGTAACGTGTTGTTGGAACATGTCATGCAGATTGGAGATGTTGAGATGGTAATGGCCAGGTCTGAAAGAATGGGTTCTTTCTACATTGACACTATTGATGACTCACTTTCCTTTTTGCTATACTCTGCCTCCCTCCCATACTGTTACCACATACATCAACAAGAAAGACTTCTTTCCTGGGGTTCTACTGGCAGAGCTGAAAAGCACGGCCTTCCTCTTTTGTTGCTGTGCAGGTTTTTGCTGTGTCTGGTTCTGGTGAATGATATGAGCAGGACTGGTGCTTGGAGCTGCCTTTGGGTGTGCCTGGTGGTTGCCCCTCACTAGGGCTGATGCGGCAGCAGCTTTTACCGTGCCGCGATTCCATTCCNTAACTGGGGTTCAACTTCCTTATTTAACTGTCTAGTAAACCTGGTAGGTTGTTCCCGGATTAAGCCCAGGTAATTGCATCCTGCTGCTTAGATAACTGTTAAGCTCAAGTAGGTGCCTCCTGTGTACTAACTTCCCAACAGATGACTTGTAGTGAATGAATGGGCTGATTGAAGCAGTATGGCTGCATTATAGAATTAAGGGATATTATTTGCATATGTAAAGAAAAGACATTGTATGCTTGATTTATGCTTTATAGTAATTTTAGTTTAGGAATATTGAAAATGCATATCATGAGAAACAGGCTGGCAGGAGGAGAAGTAAATGAAAGATGTAGATGAAACAGGCTGTGCTATTGACAGGGATATATTCTTGTCATCTACAAAGAGAGGACTAGTAAGAACTGACCGTTTCCAGAACATAGCTGCACAACAAAGATAATAACAAACAAGAGAGAAGGTTGCAAGAATACTGAAGATAAGGATTAAGTAAGGCAAGGAGAAAAGATGGCCTGGTCAGACAGCAAGACGCCTCAGAGGAAGGGTATGGGCAACTCATGGCCAAAGATCAGGCCTCCCATCTGGAGGGAGGGGTAGGCAGGATCCAAATGGTCAGGACAGCCCATAATAACAGTGACTAAACAGAAAGCACCCCAAATCTGAATAGCCAATGGGAGAACTTTCTAGACTTGGCACTGACAACCCCACATTCTGGATAATCATAAGGCAGTCACTGTATAAAAAGGCCAGCCTTAGACAGGATCGGTGTCTTGCATGGTACCCTCTGACCAGCTACCTAGGTGGCTGCCGGTTGATCGGTGCTTGACCCTTTCCAACACTCTCAAAGGCTGTGAAAAGCCAAGACTCCAGCAGCTAGGTTCCTAGATAGACCTCAAATGGGCCCCCACCCTGCCTCTCCTCTCGAGACCAGACCTGAGACCTCTGATGCATAAGAACACATATATATGTATCTGTGTGTGTGTGCTTGCTGTTAGAATAGGTGAAGGCTGTTGCTATATGCAAGTGTATTGGTGCTTTATTCCCAGTTCTTTCTATATGATATAGTAATAAACATATGTCTATTTAATGGGCTTGTGGTCTGTTTTATAGTGCTCCTGCCATGATCCCGGAATTGGGAACTGCCTACTAGGGGTTTAAGTCCTGTCCCTGGAAGGAAAGAAAGAGAAGAGTTTCAATTAATAACAGACTTATCCCCTGCCCTGGTCCCCCAGGTTTCCCCAGGCCAGGGTGGAGTGCTCATGCCTATACCCACTTTCTGGGGGGGGTGTGAGGGCGAGGGCACCATCACCCACTGATAGGATCATTGTCCCCCAGGAGACTCAACTGCTCACCTTCTCCCCCCTGGGATGGCAAATACACTGGGCCACACTCAATGACTATGTATGGCCCTTCCCATCTCTTAAGGAGATGTTTCTACTCAATATATCTTCTAACCTTGAACCTTTAACCTCCCCTAGCTCTGCCAACTGCTATAGAGTGCAACAACTGAAGGCCTAGATTCACCAGGCCAAACGCCTTGCCATCTTTCAGCTGAATTTTGCATGCACTCTGGGAAAGGCGAAAAACCCATCACCCAAGGGCCAATCAAGGCTTTTGGAAAATTCCCTTCTGGCCCCAAGATGGCAACCAGTGTTGCCTTGGAGTGTTGCGCTAAGGAGTGGATGGGTGGGTTGCATGTCTTCTCCTTTCTCCCTGACACAGCTGACTATGGAGGGGCGCCTTGGATCCAAATGGCACTCAGGAAGCCCCACCTCTCACGGTATTTCCTTCATGACAGAAAGCAGCGTTGGCCAGCAACCCTGCGTGGGCTCACTGCAACAGTGTAAAGGCAGCTGCCTCCCTATACCGTGCTTTTCCTCTGCGAAGTGGGGGGGCAGTGCCAACCCCCCTCTGCTGGTAAGGTGTGCAGGGAGAATAAGGATGTGAAGACGTCATTTGTTTTAATTTTTGTTTTAATTTACAAAGTTCCCTTCGTTTTCGGGTGTTTTTGTATAGGACTCTACCATTTTTGTTTATTTTTTCATTTTATTTTAATAAACAAATCACCACGCATGCTCAAAATGACCATTGGCCACTGGGACTGTTCTGTGCATGTGCAGCCCATTTTCAAAATAGCACAGGTGCACTCTGCAAACTCACTATGCCAGACTGTCAGAGGTCTCTGGCAAACTAGTTTGGTGTTAGCATCACCACTCTGAGTGCCATAGTTGTGAAGGTTTGTAACGTGTTGTTGGAACATGTCATGCAGATTGGAGATGTTGAGATGGTAATGGCCAGGTCTGAAAGAATGGGTTCTTTCTACATTGACACTATTGATGACTCACTTTCCTTTTTGCTATACTCTGCCTCCCTCCCATACTGTTACCACATACATCAACAAGAAAGACTTCTTTCCTGGGGTTCTACTGGCAGAGCTGAAAAGCACGGCCTTCCTCTTTTGTTGCTGTGCAGGTTTTTGCTGTGTCTGGTTCTGGTGAATGATATGAGCAGGACTGGTGCTTGGAGCTGCCTTTGGGTGTGCCTGGTGGTTGCCCCTCACTAGGGCTGATGCGGCAGCAGCTTTTACCGTGCCGCGATTCCATTCCACCATTTCGGAATTGCCCGCGCCATACCGTGACTTTTCTGCGGATATTCCGCTAATTCCGCCGGAATTCTGCAAATCGCGGAATTGCGGAAAAATTGCGGAAAAATTGCGGGAAACCGCCATTCCTCTATTTTGTGGCGCTGGCGGAATTGCGGAAATAGCGAAAATGTCATGTTTCCACGATTCCACTAAGTTGCGGAATTAAATAAGCGGAACCGCGGAACCGTGGAATGAAACCGCGGAATGAAAGCCTCTGCCATGCTGTTCCACTAATTGAGGAAACACTGTTTCCGCCAGAAATAGCTACCGCTGCGATATTCCACTACAGCCCTACCCCTCACTGGAATGGCAATGAGGAGCAGTGTGAACTGGCAAAAAGGCAGTTCTACCAGTTCTTCAGAAACAGGGTCCCAGTTCATGGTCTGGGTACAGAGGTCTGAAGGAGAGGCAGAAAGATTTATATGGCAAAATACTGCAGAAAAGGTAAGTTTCTCCTGGACATTTTACTGTTTGCTGTGAATGTTGGACAAGCAGTGACAAAAATAATTGAAGAGGTTCTGAAGAGAATCCTGGAACTCTTCTTGCTGCTTTCAAGTTGTGTCTAGCTGCTGTGCCAAAGTTTTGCACATTTACATCTCCTCATGCAGAAACTTCACCTGACACTCCAAATTATACCTCCAGGTTGTTTTCTGATCCTCCTCAAAAAAAGGTGTTGATAGTATCTTGCAGCTTCTCACCATGGCGAGGAACACTGTCCCTCAACATTTCCTGAGCCAGATCTGTGAGTCATCGTCTTTTGTGATGACAATGGTCCTTCATGTGTTGAGCAGCAGATTTGGTCTTGACTGAGGATAGTGTGCAGGTAATTGTGTATTTGTTGGTTGAAAAAATAATCAAATATTGAATTGAATTCTTTGTGAATGATAGGTGGAATAAAGACGCGAGGCACTTTCTTTTAGTAAAACGGGGCTATAGTTTATTAATGACAACATAACACACCAATGGACACTCCTTCACAATCCTCTCAGATATCCCAGTGCATCTCATCTTCCCTCCCATCAGAGCTGCTCCTCCCCCCTCACACACTGCTCCAGCCCCCTTTTACTCTCATTCCAGAGACATGTTCCCTGGGGAAGAGAAGAGCACGCAGCAGGGTCACAGTTCAGAGCTAATCTTAGGGATGGGCAAATTGAGCAATGGCCCCAGGCTCCATGTTACCTAGGGTCGCCTACATTGCCTTGGGTCACTGACAGGGATGAATAGTGTCTCTGAGTCTTACACCTTCCAGGACAGTCAGAGGCTGGTGCATTTTTTGCAGGGAGGTGGGGTTGGCCATTTTTATTCTATTATTTGACCAGATATTCAAATATCTAAACAAAAATAAATGGACTTATAATGCGCGGTTGTAGGGGTTTTGACTGGGGATGTCTTTTGGAGAACCTGGCTGCTTTAAAGCTGAAAAAGCGGCATAGGGGGATTGCTTACACCTGGATGTCTCTGTTTCTCTTCCCCAGGTAACCTTATAACCAGGGTGCAGCCCTGAGGGTGGCACCTTCTGGGCGGTGGCCGAAGGGTGCTGCCAAAAGGTGAAGACCCGTTGGCGTGCCGTTAATGGGCAGAGGTGGTGGAGGCGGCCTGTCTTCTCCTGGTGGAGAGCCTTTGGAGGGTGAAGACAGGAACCTCTTGGCTAGTGGAGTGGGGCAGGTGCAGATTGGAAGCTCCTCCATGCCCAGAGATAGCCTGAGGCAGAACTGTGTGATCTCTGGAGCCCTGCTGTGAAGCTGCCACACCCATCTTTTTCCACCTAGGAGGGGTTTATCTGGGGAAACTGGAAGGCTGCATGCACAAGGGTATGGGCCCTTGCAGGAGCCCTGTGGCCCTGTCATAGAGACTCTGGTTGCTCTACTTTAAATTGTTGGCTTCTGCTGAGCCTTGTGCAGTTCCAAGCTGGCAGCCAGCTCTTTTGCCACCCTGCTGCCTCTATCACAAACAGAGAGAGATATGGTGTCATCTGAAGGGAAATCTGCTTTTTCTAATGAAAAATAAGAGCAAGAGACTTCACTGGAGAGTCCAGTCGCCACCCACGTGACCTCCGGACCAGCCAGAGTCACGGACCCGAGTCTTCGCATGAGGTCTTTCAGTGTCCCCAGATAAACCCCTCCTAGGTGGAAAAAGATGGGTGTGGCAGCTTTACAGCAGGGCTCCAGAGACCACGCTGTTCTGCTCCAGGTTGTCTCTGGAGGGGGTTCCAATCTGCATCCTTTTCCTGCCCAGGAGCCTATTTCTTTGGATGGGCCCTTGTGACCTTAGATGAGGCCCTTGAGAGAGGCTCTGGGGCTGGGGATAGAACTTTTTACTTCCGTCCCTTCTGTCATTGATATCAACTTGGATACAAGTACTGTGAGTGACTTCTTTTCATTGACATTGTTTTCGATTCAGGTACTTGTATGCAATACAAGTTAAACTTTCATCATGACTGACAAGAAAAGAAGCAGACTGGTATCCTCCCCTGCTGGATAAGCAATGTCTCCATGTTTAAAACAAGCTAAGATAAGTGATTATATATGTACAAAATCACTTGATTTAGATTTAAGAGAAGATTTACCCGTGCGTCTTGCAAATAGGTTTGATTGCTTACTAGATTTAGTTGATAATACAGACATGTTAGAAATAAATGATAGAATAGTCCCTGCCCCTATGAGGAATACTGAAGGGGCTCAAGGGCCTCACAACCAGAATCGGATTTCAGAAGATAACTTCACTTTAGAAGAGTCACAGGGTGCTCTAAATGAGAACTTATACTCCATCATTGGTGACTTGTTGAAAAAACAGTGCATACTTATCAGTCAAACAGTGTCTTTGATATTTAGTAATATTACTGAACTAGGCTCTGTATTACACAGGGTCTTGGACCAGCTTAGTGATATTTCTCAAAAATTGGATACTATAAAAATGTGCAAAACATCAGTAACTACATTGGTATGTGAAGACTGAATAAATGGAAGACAAGGAAGTATGAACATGAGTAGCTCCATTTTTGATAGGAGAAACAAATTCCTTAAGGGTAAAAATAGGAGAGTCAAACAGTCCATTAGTTTTAAAAATTCATCCTTTTCCCAATGGCATAATCCCTAATTGGAGGAGCAAGTATCACATAAAGAAAAATATATTTCAACTTTTAAAGGTTAAAATTGATGATGATGAAATACTAGATTCAAATGGCTACCAAAAGGAAAGTATGCGGTATGTTTGACGATCAAAGTTCTGAGAAGTGAAATTGTGAACTTGTTCTTTAAAGCAAAGAAACACCTCATATCACGAGGTGTCTCTATAGATAGAGCATTTTAACTTGCTTCAGCTTTATCAAGAGAAAGAGAACTGAAATTGCCAGTAAATGAGGATCTGACCAGTTTATGCCCCCAAAGCACAGGATAATTACATAAGTAATAGCCTAGTACAAGCTAGCCCTCATGTTAATGAGGACAGAGAAGAGAACAATTCAATAATCTCATTAGGTTCAGAACTTACAAAATCGTGCACAGCTGACTTCGTAACTGAAAGTGACTTAACAAACTGGCAGGCATCTTTTGAGGCACTCCCTGTCATTTATCAAAATAAGACAGCTCAGAGCTTGAATAGTATCTAAGAGAAAACTAAATGTATGTCACCTGGGCACCAAATGCCTGCCCTGAAGCCTAGTATTTATGCACCTGTCACAGTCATAAATGAGGACTTTCAGAATACAGGCCAGAAGCAATTTCAAACCCAAATGTTCTGGTTGTTTGCAAATATACAAGGTCATGTAGGGGATATTAATAATTTGCAAGACACTTCTCATTTGATCCCTCCTGTTGAGGAAGAAATGGAGGTGATTAGCTCCCAAACATGTAAGCCTCAAAGTCATGATGACACTCAAGATGAAAGGGAGGATGCTACCTCTCATCAAATAGAAGTAGTAGCACAAGTAGGGAGGGACTTTTCCCCTGACAATGCTGAGCTCTCTAGAAACCTTGAACCATGACTAAGGCAAAATACTCTATGCCATTCAGGTAATGGTGTGGTAAATATTTTTTCATGGAATGTGGCAGGTTGGACTACCTGCCTTTCAGATGACCTTATTTTCACAGTTTAGTATTATTGCTGTCCAAGAAACTTGGACAGTTAATGTAGAAGATTTATCTTTCCCTGGATTTCAAGCCTGAGCCAAACCAGCTTCTAGACCCCTTCTAGGGCAGGGAGACCAGCAGGAGGCATAGCAATATTTGTCAGTTTAGCTTTACAGGCATCAAGTAAAAACTTATTATATGTCCCAGAAAATATACTGCCTGTTCAAATAGTGTGGGAAAAGGAATCATTAATTGTTATGAATCTATATTTATCACCAAGTATTGAATTACCTGATCGAGAGAGTTTTTTAGCAAACTCTAGAGGAATTCATAGAACAACTGGATGAGGATTTCCCTGGTACACCTTTAATACTATTTAGAGACATCAATACTAGAACTGGAAATGTCAATGTTAGGAGTGCGAGAGAAATGGGAATTGAAACTGATGATGATTACTTTAACCCACTAAGGACTTCTAGAGACTCAGTCTTAAACTTGAAAGGAATACAGTTTCATACATTTTTATATAAGCTTAACTGAAGAATTCTAAATGGCAGATCGAGCAAGGATCCATGAGGTGATCTGATTTTTTTTCTCAGCTAGAGGGTCAAGTGTTATTGACTGCATCTGTACCCCTGCTAGTTTGTTGGATAAAATACGGATTTTGAAGTCGTTACCTATGGTTGTAGTGACCACCAGCCATTAAAAGTAATGTACTTTATGGGTACTCCATCTCCTTTAAGGTACGATGTAGACTGGGGACTAAATCAATTAGAAACTGAAAATAACAGGATGATGAAATGGTGCCCAAAATTAGCTGAAAGGAGTCAGATTTTCTTTAATTCTGGGGAATTCAAGGAAATAAGAGAAACCTCCTTATCCCAGGACTGCCTGAATGTAGATTTCCCCTCTCTTCTTTGCAATTAACTGCAAAAGTGAAAAGAGTTTTATTACTAGATATAGGCACTCACAAGAAACACTATATTCCAACATAGTTTGATAGTGGGTATTTTCAGATGTTACGAGATCACGCTCAACCACAGTGAACCACGTTCAATCCTGCGGAGGGGCCAAAGCGCCCTGAACATCTGTTCGGTGGCCACCAGATGTTCACCATGGTCAATACCCACATGGGGTCAATTTCAACCACGCTTCTGGGGCTCCCCGCCGGACAATCTCCGGAAGCGTGGTCATAGAGATTCCCACCGGGAAACAACAAAAAGCAACGTCTGGATGGCAATCACTGGCCGGAACCAAAGAAAATGATCCCCAGCCGGGGGCAAAGCATGCAGCATCACTGCCAGGCAACCAGCAACAACACAGCCACCGGAGGGAGATTTAAAGGGAAACCTGCAGCAGGGAAGCGTGGCAGGATGGAGCGAGGAGGGACGCAGAAGAGAGTGGTGGGAGAGAAAGCGAGGGTGGAGGAGGCAGTGGCAGTGGCAGTAGTGGAGGGAGCGCAGGCGGGGGAAGGGCAGGCAGGGGTGGAGGGACAGAGGTCAGGTGCACATGTACACGAGAGTGAAATAAATTGTGGTTGCACTATATTGCCTCGAGGGCCCAGGACAACAGGGGAGGGGTGGTGGGGTACCGGACTGTCTACCGTGTAGGGGCCGGGCCAGGGAAGCCCTGGGCCTGGGCCGGGTTGTTACAGCCCTCACACCTCGGCCTCCCAGCTGATATGCCTCACCAGGGCATCCCGTATGCACTTGGCATAACAGTACTCCCTCGGGTTCTCGGCGTTCATGTACAGGGGCACCGGGCCGGGGGGCTGGTTGGACTTGGGATATTCCAGGGCTGCCCCCTCAGTCTCGCACACATTGTGCAGCACACAGCAGGCACCAATCACCAGGGCCGAGGTCTCCACAGTGTAGTCTAGCCGCTCAGCGAGGCTCCTCCAGTGCTGTTTGAGGGCCCCGAAGGCTCGCTCCACCACGGTCCTGCTGGAGCACAGGCGGGTACTGTATAGCACCTCCGCAGGGTTGCGTGTGACTGGGTAGACCTTTATTAGCCACCGGGTGAGGGGGTAGGCAGGGTCGCCCAGGATACGGGGGGCATCGGTACCCCCTCGATCCAGGTCATCCCCATGTCAGCAAAGTCCCCCTGGAACATCCAGGCATAGAAGGGGGAGATGGTCATGATCCAGGCATCATGACTGTGGCTGGAGTTTCCCGTGAAGATGTCTATGAACCGGGCCCGGTGATCCACAACTGCCTGCAGCTGCAGGGAGTGATACCCATGCCTGTTCACATACTCTGCAGCCTCTCCTGCAGAGGGGCGGAGGATCTCAATGTGGGTGCCGTCCATGGCTCCCATGCAGTTGAGGAAGTCTCTGACCATGAATCCTACCATCACGGCCCCCTGGTCCACCAGCTGGATCATTCTGTCCAGGAGCACGCCCTCCACAGCCTTGCATTCATCCCAGAGGATACAGGCAATGGTTTTCAGGCCTATCCCGAAGTGCTGGGAGACAGACCGGCAGGAGTCGGACATAGCTAGGGTCCAGACCCCTATAGCCACCTGCTGGACCATGGGGATGGGGGTCCTTATGGGGGGGTGCTGTCACTCAAGCCAGGACATAAGAGTTCAGCGAACCGGAGCAGGGTGAGCTTGTCCATCTTAAAGTGGGCCCTCCAGGCTGCCTCATCCCACTGGGCCAGTGCCCTGGCCCACCAACCCTGTGCCCACCCAGTGACCCATATCCACCTATTGATGGGCATAGCGAGCAGGGCTGCCTGGCGCATGGTCTCCCTCCCCCATTGGAGGCACTCAGCTGCCTCACAGAGTGCTGCGGGCTGGGTTCAGTCCCAGCTCACAGCCTGCCCCGGAGAGCCTCTGCGCCATGAGCCGGGCAAGGGCTCTCCTGGGCCCATGTTGGGCCCTGCGAGCCCTTGCAGCTCTCCAGGCCAGGGAAACCCACAGGTGGGTGCCCAGGTGCACCTCCGCAGTAAGGAGATGCAGCTGCTCGGTGTAGTCATGGTACCACTCGGCTGCAAGTGTGAGGTGCATCCAGTAGATGGTTGCCTTGTCCCGCTCCATGGTGGTGGTGGCCACGGGGGTTGGGGGACAGTTTTGATGGCCTGGTGATGGCCTGGGTGGCCCGGGGCCCTGCCCCCAGCCAGCCAGGCCACCCAATGCGATGCTGGTGCCCGTGGGCATGCGGTTGGGTGCACCTGCTGTCCTCGCATGGGGCCTCGAGCACGCACGGGCACGCGAGGCTGTGCGCTCCTTGTGCAGCTGCATGTCTTCAGCCATCACCACCACACCCTCCCTGTTTGCAACACCGTGTCCTTGCCGGTCTGATTAGCAGTCCTGTTTGTGTGCTTGTTTCTCGCAGCTGTTCTGGGTCTGGACCCCACGCCGCGCTGTGTTGTAATACAATGTTGCAGCCTGTGGCCACCTGTCCTGTCCTTGGAACCTCTTGGAGGTCCCCCTCAGTCCTGGAGTTGAGGTGCTCTCATGTGGCCTGGTCTGCGGCTGAGACTGTGTCTGCACTGTCTGTGTGCAAGCTGGCCACCTACACGATCTGCCTTGCGGAGGGGGTCCTGCCTTGGCTGTGTCCTACTTTGGCTGTCTTCATGGGGCCCGTGCATACCAGTGCTCCCGTGGGGAGGTGTACCACTGGCTGTCAGAGCTGGAACAGCTTCTGTGGCCCCCTGCTGCTGACTGCTGCATGTCTGAGCCTACCGCGGCGGAGCTGTCGGCGCTGTCGGGGGTGTGGTCCCGTTGGGATGTGCAGTTGGGGCTGTACATGCAGGATCCCTTCAAGGCCTACTACCTGTGCGCCCACCACATATACTTTTTGGGGTACCTCCGGGGCATGATCCAGTGGCTCCCCCTGTTTCATCAGGTGGGGCACCCATCCCCATGGCCCGTTGTGGCCCCCAGCAGCTGGCTGTAAGTTCCGGTGTGCCTTCCAGCCCCCCGGTTGCCTGCCTCCATGTGGGCTCCCGCCCCTGCCCTGGAGGCAGTTTCCGCTGGCTGCTTCCTCCCTGATGTCTCTGCCATGCTGTCATGCTGCCTGCTTCCCAGGGTGCTGCTGCCCCTGCCTGTGGCTCCAGGCCCCCTCCAGGCCCCACCCCTGTCTGCCTCTGCACCCGGTGTTCCCCTCCATGGTTGGCTTCCCTGGTGTCTGGGTCCGGTTCTCTGCATGGCCTCACTGACCCACCTGTGTCCAGCGGACTGTCCCCACCCACCAGTGCTGCCAGCCTGCCACCCATGGCTCCAGCCCCCCCCTTGGGTGCCTGTGTGACCTTGGGATTCTAGGGGCCCCAGACTGCCCCTCCCGCCTTCCTCCTGGTGTGTGTGTGTGTGTCCTTGGACCTGCTGTGCTGCAGCAGCTCTCCTGCCTGCCCTCCATCGGCCCCTCTCCAGGGTGTGGGGTCTGCATGTGCCTCCTGGACTGTTTGCGGCCCGCTCGCTGTGCCGTGTGGGCTCCCTCTGTGCCTTGGTCCTGAGCTCCTGGGACCCCCCCATTCCAGGACTGCCTGTGTTGCTGTGGGGGTGCCTGTGCAGACAGTTTTGCTGTGGGGGTTGTGGTTGCCGTTTTCTGTGTCCGGCTGTGCCCCTGTGCACTTCCCCCCCTTCATCCCTGTTCCATGCCACCCTCCTGTGCCCGGTGTGCCTTGTGCGTTGTTCAGGCGCCCATGTACTCCCTCCCTTCCATTCCCTTCTGTGTGTGTGTGTGTGTGTGTGTGTGTGTGTGTGTGTGTGTGGGTGTGTGCTTGTGTNTGTGTGTGTGTGTGTGTGCCCGGGTGTGTGCTTGTGCTGTGTGTTCCACTGTGCCCCCACTGTCTGTGTGCCTGTTGTGTGTGGTACCTGGCCGGCTCTTCTCCCTGTCCCCCCTCCCTTCCCATTTCCCTTGTGTGGGCGTTCCCTTGTGTGCCTTTTGACTTCGTTTGCCCTCCGGCGGCCATGTCTGTGTCCCGCCCCTGCCCAGTGGCTTCTGGGTGTTTTGACCATGGCCGGGCATCAGTGTCACATCTGTTGCACTGCCCCAGCCTGTGATCTGCTGGCCCGATTCCCTGCTGTGGTCCCAGTCCCGTCATGTCTGTTCGGGGCTTTTATTTGCCCCAGGGGGTGGTTATTCGGTTCACCTCCACCGGAAATCCACTGTGGTGAACCGGGCACCCGTAACATCTGAAGTCACCCAGTGAGTGTCAACAATTGAAAACTGCAGTAAATAAAGCAGTCAGAGTTCTTAAAAAAGACAAGTCTGTGGAAACCTTGGATTATTACACAGATTTTAAAAAGAAGTACAAAGAACTGCTTAAAAAGAAAAAATTGCTGTATCAAAAATCTCTTTGGTAATGCTTGCATGAGGCAATGAATCAGAATGATTCTAACAAATTTTGGCTTTTAATTAACAAGGGTTTTAGTCAGAACTGTCATCCTCTTGATACTGACATTCCAGGACCAGTATGGAAAACATTCTTCCTGGAGATAGTTAATAGAACTCTTGAAATTACTGCTACCCCAAGTGAATCAGAGCTCTTGACCTTGCCAGAATGGCCCCCCAATGGAAAGCTCTCAGCTTGGAGGCCTAATTGTGAGCTCTCGGATAGGGACTGTGTCTGTCTTGCTTTCTGTAAAGCGCCAGGTACATCGCTGGTGCTATATAAATGCTAATGCTAATGCTAATGCTAATTATTATTATTATTATTATTATTATTATTATTATTAATGCAACTCCCAAGGAATAAAGCCCCAGGGGAAGATGAGATTCCAGGAGAACTTTTTAGGGAACACATTAACTGGTGGGTTCCGGTCTTTAGTAGGCTGTTTGACCACATCAACTTGTTTGGGGTGGTGCCAAAAAGGTGGAATTTGAGTTTGTCCCAATTTTTAAAAGGGGTGACAGAAATATTCCATAAAATTATAGACCCATCAGCCTCCTGGATATAGTGGCAAAACTTCATGTAAAAACTTTACTTGATAGGCTTGTAAGATAGGCCAATGAGAATAAAATATTTGCAGAAGAACAGGTGGGATTTTGCAAGGGATATTCCACTATAGATCAATGCTTTGTACTTGCCCACCTGATAAATAAATACTCACAGATCCAAGGAACTAAATTATATGCTGGTTTTGTTGACTTGAAGCAAGCCTTTGATGCCACTAATAGAAACCTCCTGTTGTTGAAATTGGCTAGGACAAACATAGATAGAAGATTAATGTTTCTTGTAAGGATATTATATCAAGACACCTCTATGAAGGTCAGAGCACACAGGAAGTTAATTTGACACCGCAAAACTCCACAAAGAATGGTAGCAGGCAAGGTTGTGTTCTTGCACCATTTCTTTTTAATGTTTTCATTAACGACATAGTAAAAAAGATGCAAGGAGATACTTTTCATCCAGCATATATAAAAGGAAGACAGTTAACTTTTCTATTATATGCCAATGATATGGTGTTTTTATCAACCTCTCAAATAGGTATGAGATGATTATTGATCTCCTTAAGTGGATATTGCAAAGACAATGTTCTGAATATAAATTGCAAAAAACCTAAAATAATGATCTTTGCTACGAGACAGACAACACACTCATAGAGGTTAGACGCGGCCCCTTTAGAACAAGTTCAAACCTATAGACATCTTGGTATAATTTTTTCAGCCATTGGTTCTTGGCATGAGCATTTTAAAGCAATAAACTTAAAATTGTCATGCTCCACAAATGGGATACTTAAATTCTGGAATACCACGGGTGGAAAGCAACTGCTACCAACAGTAAAACTTCTGGAGAGCAAATTGGTTCCACAGACAACTTATGGAGCTGAGCTTTGGGGTTGCATGGCTAATGATTAACTAGAATCTTTTCAGAATCAGTTAATGAGGATTATACTGGGGGTACCTGAGGGAACACCGATCAGTATGTTGAGGGTGGAATTGGGAATCTCTTTGGTAAAGATAAGGGTTCAATCGAAGGTTTTCAACTACTGGCTAAGGCTAGTGGGAATGTCTTTAAATTGTTTGCCTGTTCTGTGCTGGCTAGAAGTCATGGCATCAAAATGGCATCTGGTTAGATAAACTAAATACCCTCATGAACTCGGCTAATTTCTCATTCATTGCCCTACAGAAATTGCCCCACGCACAAGTGAAAAACCTGCTATTAAAGAGGGTCAGAGATATTCAGAAGCAAAATGACATGGCTAAGTTAAGCCAAAATAAAATTGCTCTGATATTGCCCAAATTTAAATTACATCATGGGCTAGAAAAATATTTGACATTACCTGACAACTTTCACACTAGAAAAGCTTATACAGGGGGCTGTCTGGGCATGTGCGAGCATTAGGACGTGCGTGGCTGTGCTCCTGCTGGACCCAATGCCAAAATAGGGGGAAAAAACACAACTGAGGAAAAATAAAATAACCTAAAGTAAAGGGAAAACCTGCAAAAAGGAATGAGCCTAGAAAAAAAAAGAGAAGCAGACTCTACAATTGATAAATAGTACCTCCCTCAGTGAAGCACAAGGAAAGGGGAGGCCGTGTGCAACAAAATGGCCGACGCAGCATGCAGGGAAGAAGCCCGGGACCCAGACAACTTAACGCAAGTACTGGAGTTATTTAAATCAATAAAAGAGGATCTTGCCATAAATAAAGAGGGGATTTCCTCCATAACTGCTGCATTGGGAGATTTGAGAACCCAAATTGAGGGGGTTAATAAGAGAATAGACACTGCAGAGCAAAGAATAAGTGATATGGAGGATAGAGAAAACAATTCAGAGCAGAGAACTACTAGAACTGAGGTACAACTGTCTGCTCTGCAAGCAAAAATAGAAGACCTGGAAAATCACTCCAGGCGGAACAACTTGAGAGTGATGGGGGTGCCGGAGGGATTAGAAGTGGAAGGTACATGTAAGTTGTTGCTGCATGTATTCAAAACAATTTTCCCTGACAAGGAGGAATTGCACCATATTGAATTGGAAAGAGCTCACAGGTCACTGAGACCTAAACCTAAAGAGCAATCCCCCCCCAGAGCAATCATAGTCAAACTGCTTAGATTTGCAGATAAAGAAGCCTTGATGAAGGCAGCCAGAGGGGCAACAGAAATGACTTATCAAGGAGCAAGGATCTCTATTTATCCAGACCTAGCATATGAAACCATACAGAAGAGAAAGGCCTGGAAACCCATGCTTGAAACCCTTCATAAAAAAAATATAAGAGCCCAGATTTTCTTCCCAGCAAGATTCACGTTTGTCCATCAAGGAAGGAGAAGATTTTTTTCTCAGTTACCGGAGCTACAGGACTATATGGCAAAAAACTTTAAAGACTGAAGGGAGAAATTTAAAAAGTGCAAGAGAGAGGGCCTGTAAAGTGCTTGACTGAACTTTGAAAGCTCCACAAAGCTAACGATGATTAGATAAAAGAAGGGATGCAGTAAATGGTCTGCAAATGAAATGTTTAATTATCTCGGATACAAAGAAAAGAATGTTTATAAGAAAGGTTTATGGGAAATGGCAAAGGGTCTGGGGGGATGCAAAGAGCCTGTTGGGCACGTCACTCCTAGAAGGGAGCTCCCCACAAAAGTTTAAAATAGAAATTATAGATAGGGGGGAAATCTAAATGTCCTGTGTAAGGAATTGGAAGCAAGAAGCTATGGAGGGTGGGGGGTGGGGGGGAAAGGGGGGAAAGTTTATTGGTTTTTGTTGGTTTAAAAATAGAGGGAATATACTATTGATATGCTCATCCAGGTATAAAAGAAGGGAAACAGCTAGGATTCAGTCAAAAAAGCAGAGTAAGCAAGGTACAAAATACGAAGATAACAGGAGAAGTCAACACAAGAAAAAACAACTCTTAAAGAGAGATGATGGATAGAGTTAGACTGTTATCCTTTAATGTATGTGGATTGAACAATCCTATAAAAAGAAAAAAGGTCTGGCAGCTGCTGCATAAAGATCAGATAGAAATTTTCGCAATTCAAGAAACTCATTTGTTGAGGCAGGACAATCATAGATTTGCTAACAGGGGGTATAAAGTATTTTTTTCAAATGCAAACAAAAAAAAAGCTGGAGTTGCGATTGGGATATCAACAAAAATAAAATGGCAGACGCAGAGCATTGAAAGAGATGAGAAGGGCAGGATGATATTAATTAAAGGATCAATAGGGCAAGAACAATACACTATATGCTCTATATACGCACCAAACAACAACACTGCAGCTTACTTTGCAGAGCTGTTACCAAATTTAGAACAAAAAATAATAGGACAAGCAGTGTTGTGTGGTGACTTTAATTGCCCACTTTCATCCTTGGACCTATCTACAAAAAACAAATTAAATAAGCAACAGAATAGAATTGTGCAGTTAATAGAAAAATACAAGTGGATAGACATATGGAGAGTTCTCCATCCAAAAAAACAGGAATTCACCTTTTACTCTAATCCGCATAAAGTGTCCACTAAAATAGATCATATTTTAATAAACCAAAATTTGTTCAAGGATGGAATGCAAGCTTATATCCAAATCCTTCCCTTCTCAGACCACAATGCTATCAAGCTAGAGATAAAAGAGGGAACACAAAAAAACACCAATGCACATAGATGGTCTATGAAGAAACTTTATTTAAACAACAACTGGATTAAAGAGCAGATACAAAATGCAATAGTAGAATATCTTCACTTTAATGATGGGCCAGAGATATCGCCAATAACATTGTGGGAAGCGGCTAAGACTGTGATCAGGGGACAGTTCATTTCCTTAGAAGCATACCTAAAAAAAGAAAAAAATAAACAGGTAAACGAGCTACTATTACAAATTAAACATTTAGCTAAGCAACCAGCAATTAATGCAGAAAAAATTGCTATATTAAAAAGTCAAATAAACTTAATAGAAACAGAACAGATGGTATCTAGGATTAGATACACTAAGGCATATTATTTTGACAAAGCTAATAAGGCAGACAAAGTTTTGGCTGGATTGGTAAAAAAAAAGAGACAAAAAACTAGCATCCCATATATTAGAGAAAGACAGGACTCAATATTGTTAATGGGAAAAGAAAAAGAAAGATGTTTTATGGAATTCTATGAAGATATCTACAGGACAAGGAATCCTAAAAAAGAAGATATAGATAGTTTTCTAAACTCAATCAAGTTACCTAAAATTACAAGGGAGCAGAACAAATACCTCAATAGTGCTATAGAGTTAACGGAGGTTAAAGCAGTAATAATTTTTTTTCCAAAAAACAAAGCTTCAGGCCCCGACGGTTACCCCGTAGAATTCTACAAAACTTTTGAAGAACAAGTTAGCCCAATACTAACCAGAATGTTTAATACTTTTTTACAGAAACAAGAAATGCCCAAAACATTCAATGAGGCACATATCATGTTGTGCCCAAAACCGGGAAAAAATGTGGAATTATGTAGCGGCTTTCGTCCTATCTCCCTAATCAATACTGATGCCAAGATTTTTACAAAAATACTGGCCAACAGATTGGGGACAATTATACCAAATATCATTGCACCAGAACAGTCTGGATTTATAGCGGGCCGGTTAGGGATTGATAATATAAGAAAAGTAATTAATATTATCCACCAAATTCGTAAAAATAAGTCCCCGGCCGCAGTGGTCTCCTTAGACGCTGCGAAAGCATTTGACATGGTGGAACATAAATATTTGATACACACTATGGAAAAAATGGGAATGAAGGGCAATTTTACAGAGTGGATAAAATTAATCTATAAAGAACCCAGGGCAAAAATAATATTGGATGGGGTAGTAACACCAGAGTTTAATTTGACCCGAGGCACTAGGCAGGGTTGTCCCCTGTTGCCGTTATTATTTGATATAGCAATAGAACCCTTGGCTATAGCAATAAAACAATCCCAGCATATTAAAGGGGTAAAAATGGGAAAGGAAGAATATAAGACAGCTCTTTACGCAGACGATATGATGTTGTTTCTCACAGATCTTCCAAATACAGTGCCCAATTTGTTAAAGATGGTGGAAAAATTTGGGGCGGTCTCAGGATATAAGATAAATGTTGAAAAATCGCAAATGCTAATATTTAATGAGGAGAAGCTTTCTAGAGTAGAATTACAAAAAGCCACACCATTCAGTGTACAAAGTAATGCACTAAAATATTTAGGTATCAACATTACTAAAAAACCTAAAGATCTTTATAAATTCAACTTCCTCCCGCTAGTGGAAACAGTTAATGGAAAGGAAGCAGATTGGAAAAATTTGCAAATTTCTTGGGCCGGTAGAATGAATTTAATAAAGATGGTAATTTTACCTAAATTATTGTATACCTCTCTGGCCTTACCGATACATGTCCCCAAGCAATACTTTTCCACCATAAATAAAATTATTGCCAGAATTATATGGAACAGAAAAAAACCTAGAGTTAGAAGAACAATCCTATACACCTCAAAAGAAAAGGGAGGTATGAGCGCTCCAGATATCAAATTATACCACTGGGCTTCTGTTCTCAGGGGTATAAAACACTGGTATCACAGCAGCAAGATCCCTGAGTGGATACAGATGGAAAAAAGCCTCTGCGAGACAGAGAACCTTAAAACCCTTCTCATGGAAGATATGGATATTAAAAAACAAATTGATATGGAACATCCGTTCATTGGCATGGCTATCCATACCTGGGAACAGTGCACAAATAAAGCAGAGATGATAAAAAATAAATCCCCTTTCTCCCCAATTTTTGGAAGCTGGGCAAGGAGGGTTGATATACCGGTGGCAATCAGCAAGACCTGGGAAGCAAAAGGATTAAAAATAGCAAAAGATCTGTTTGTAGGGGAGGAAATACTAACCATAGATACCATTAAAGACAAATTGGGTAGGGAGCCAGACCCCTTCACTTATACAAAAATAAAAAGTAAATTTAATAATAAAAACAATAAACCCCACTACATTAGAGAAAGCACGGATCTGGAAAAAGTAATATATGGAGATTCATCCCAAACACACATAATATCTCGGTTATATAAAGTCCTACGTAATCTATACAACTTACCAGATGCAGGGTACATCTCTCAGTGGGAAGAAGACCTGCAAATAAAAATAGAAAAAAAAGAGATGTTACAAATATGGGATAACATGCATAAAGGCTCTAGATCGCTGTCTCTTAGAGAACCGCAAATAAAAACTATATACCGCATGTATTATACCCCATATAAATTGCATAAAATAAATACAGCCTATCCTGGTAATTGCTGGCAGGGGTGTGAAGCCCCAGGGACTTGGATGCACTGCTGGTGGTCTTGCCCATATATAAGTGAGTTCTGGAAGGAGATCTGGCCACACATGAATGATTTAGCTCAACAGGAGATACCATTCCAGCCTACCTTTGCTTTGTTGGGCATCTTTCCAGAGATACAGGTTATTAAGGAGCGGCAACAAGCATGCCAACAACTAAGAATTGCAGCTATATATACTGTTATTTGTAACTGGAAATCAAAGAAAAGACCTTTGTTTAAGAAATGGATCCACAGGATCTGGTATACACTTACCTTGGAACGTATTCATGCTGAAATCCATCAAGAACTGGAATCCTTTTACGCTGTATGGAGTAACATATGGGAATTATTGCAAAAACAGTTGAACCTGGACAAGGAAAATGTATTGTTATGTTTAACAAAAATTTAGTTTAAAAATGGGCTAACTTACTTTTGTAGGGTTGGACCATTGCTGTAAGGGCATTTTGCCTCGGTCCATATCGATTATTGTCGGTTTGTTATGTGAGTTACCGAGAGTTATGAAAAATAATAAAAATACATTAAAAAAAAAAAAAAGCTTATACACTGTTTCATTTTCAGCTAATGCCTTCTAAGTTGTTAGAAGGCAGATATCTCCAAATCCCCCAGGGACTACGTCTATGGCCATGTGGTTTAAATCAGATTGATGATTTGATCCATTGTTTATTTAATTGTCTTTATACAACTGATATCAGACTTCAAATTTTGGAGCTGCTATTGACTGATAAGATGCACTGGGATTGTCAGAAAAAGCTGGAGTTGTTATTAGCAAATCCCCAAGAGCTCATTATAAGAAGAGTTGCTAGCATGGCTTATGCCATGATTCTATGGAGGCATTCTGGGACAAAACTCCCTATGGAGCCAAGTAATTAAAGACTCTGTTATAATTTAAATGTTCATACTTTTTTCTTTTACCATATGTTATGTATTTTAAATATTTAAGTTGTATTATTTTTTCCACATAACTGCTAAGACCAAAAGGTCATGGCAAATAAAGGATGATTTGATTTGACAAAAAATAAATGAAAGAGCAGAAAACTGGAAACACCAAATGAAATATCCTAAGTGAAAACCTGAACAAAGTAGGCAAAAATAGTTTTGTATCCACTTTGTCAGGCCAATAGCGAAGCAAGAAAATTTGACAAAGTTAATTTCAGCACTAACTCCCAGCTCTGGGTGGTGGCTTTTTCCAGCCAGCAGTAGCAGTCTTGCCTGACACATCCTGCTCCTGGCACTAAGCCCATCCTGCTGGTTCCCTAAGGGCAGGGCTGGGGAGATGGGTCTCAGTGGGAGGGATGCAGAGGGGTAAGAAGGGACCAGGGAGAGGTTCCTGGACTGGATGCCCCTTCTCAGCCTGGTGATGACCACGGTGTCCCCTGCTGAGAGGGGGGAGTGCAGCACAGGTTCCTCATGGTGCACTGTTCCTGGGCTGGAACTGTGGTTGCTGATTGTGTAGGGACTGGAATCCAAAGCTGAGAGTCCCCTCCAGAGCAACAGTGGCACTTCCTGTACCCGAGATTGAAAACTCTGTGCCCGGACATGGGAGAATCTCTGTTTGTGTGCACATACATTCAGAGACCTATATGTTGAACAACATGAACACATGGATAATTCAGCATGTGGGAACACAAATCCAAAGTGCAGTTGTCTCGCTCTTCTTCTGTATGATCTAGCTTCCCCGACCCCTCCAGTTATTTCAACAATCTTTCTTTGGATTAACTCATCTGTTTGGTGGAATTTTATGCCATTCTAACAGCTGCCGGTATAAAATCGGTGGCAGGTCTATTAACCTTTTTTATATCTGATCTAGCTATGAGATTAGTGCTAGGAGATAAAGATTAGTCTCTTACTGTTCTCGTGTGTACCAAGTTTATTACAGAACTGATCATTGCCATCGAACCAGTTTAAAATTCAGTTTTTCCATTACCTTTGAAAGATATGTTCATAAAGTGCACTAAATATTTCATTCATTGCTCATCTGGCACTCCTTCTCCGTGATCAATTTTGCATTTCTTTCTGTAGCTTTAGCTATAACTGAAGGAAATTGTAGTCTTGGTCTTTTTTTATAACCAGACTCAATAAGTGAAATACACTTTGCCCGTGGAACACTCAAATGGAGAAATTTGACTGAGTAAGGAATAAAAATGTCAAATAAGGGCTTTAGTCCCTAGCCAAGTACTCTCAACATCGATACAGGAGAATTCTGTGCTCCTACATTATTCCTGTGATTTTAAAATGTATTTAGTGCTGCTTAAACTTGGTAGATAGACATCAGTGATTAATAAAGTCAGTTGTTTTCTTTAGATGTTGATTCTGCAGCCCTTGCTTGTGTTGAGTGGCATTTACACATGATGTGACATTTACAGTTGGACAAGCACTAATCATGATATGGGCTACAGAGGTAGATATTTTGATAGCAAGTACAAGATAGTAGGTGGAAGGGAAGGTTTCCTGAAATCACCCTGGCAATGTGTCTCTCTGCATCCTCAGAGAGAACTGCCTATAGAGGTTAATGGTTTGCTCAGTCTCTATGAGCATTTATTCTTTGACCTTCCAGCTTAGATTAATGCCGATGAGAGATATAGCTATGGGCTTTCTAGGATACAGATTGCAATCATTTCATGTTTGCCACCGAAAAGCCTTCAGCAGAAAATTATTTTTATTGATGAGGGGGACTAAGTCTGGAAGATGACTTTGAAGCTAAGGACTACTGCACCAAGCAAGTCTCTAAGTGACCTATACACAAAAGCATGACTACGCTATAGTTGAAATAAAGTTGAACACATAGAAATCAACAAAATAAAACACAGAAGCCAGAAAAGAGCTTAAATGCTGCTTGTGCCTGGGTAGAAGAGGATTACAGAAGATGTGCTGTAGATAAATTAGAATCCTGCAGTGGTGTGTTACAGACATGGGAGTGCGCAGACTTTGACACAATTCCGGTAATGACTTTTCAGTTGTGAAAGTTACAACTGTTCTTTATGCAGGGACTCGTGTTCACTGTGATTTCCCCCATTCTCACCAATGGACAAAATGCAGTGAACACGAGGTCTTCTTTTTAGATGACTTGACTTTTGAAAATCTATGTTTACACTATTGCTGAAAAGAAAAAAGGAGGCATGATGGTTGCTGAGCCCCCTGTACACTCCTAGATGGCAAGATAGGAATTTCAGGAAAGTGGGGGAGCTGCCTGGCCTGGTGTACTGACCCAGATGGTAACTAGGGGTACTTTCAGACGATACGGGGCCCTTTGGCCCCATACCGGATCCAACGTCTTCGTTCCCCACCGGGGTCACCCCTGCACGGCCCAACAGACGTGCCGGGGGGATCCCGGCGGGGAAAGTGGGAGGGGCCGGGGCCGCGCGGCGCAACGTGCGGCCGCACGGCCCTGCCCCCTCCACGCACCCCGCTGCCCGCCCTCCGAGGAGATGGGCGGGTGGCGGGGCCAATGCGGCCGCCGCGTCTGGCCGATCGTGCCACGGCCCGCGGTCCATTTGACCACGCTTCCCGGGACCTTCCCCCGGCTAGCCCGGGAAGCGTGGTTCAAATTGACCCCATGTGCCAATTGAGCGTGGCCAACATCTGGCGGCCGCCAAACAGACGTTCTGGGTGCCTTGGCCCCGCCGCGGGGTTCACCGTGGTTCACTGTGGTTCAGCGTGATCTCGTCACGTCTGAAATCACCCTAGGTTAGCAGAGTCCACGCACCACAAGCACAGTTGGGCATAAATTGAGCCTGCCCAAGCCCTCCAAGAACTAGAAATGATGTACTGGTTTGTTGCCCAGAGATCATGAAATTGCCAGGCCTTAAATCCTGGCACTTGTTTTTATTAAGCCTAACAGGAAAAGTGGATATGATTTATGCAAAGTATATTTTTTCTCATTTGATGATACACAATTTTTATTAGCCTGGCTTATATAGGTACTATGACAAAAAAATCCAAGATACAGCCACTATTTCAAATTTGTGCTCCTTACCCAGTAGAACAATTTGCGAAGAATGAGATTTTTGTCTTTCAATATCGTGTGGTAGGGTCTGTTTCTTTTGGAATGAACCATTTAAAAATGAAGCCTTTTGAAACTGAGATGAAATCATACTAGAAAATGAAATCCTACTAGAACAAAGTCTGCTTCTTACACTGTGTTTCAAAAGAAAAAGGTCATCCTTATAGGTGGCTAGAGAACAGGTCCAGTATTGCTTCTGTTTAATTCAACGTCAAAACTCCAACTGATTTATAGGGGAGTGGGACTGTGTCTTATAACTCCACAGCAGCATAGCTTTATTAGTGAGGGAGTTGGCTTTTTTTTCCCTCTTATTTTTTTTGTAATTGTAGCGCACAGTGATATTTCTGTCAGGGGGAAAAATTGGTTTATGTGCTCGGAGACCATAACAATATAACCAACATACCCCAGACTTACTTCCTGGTGCCCAAAATTCTTGCTTAGCAGTTGCCTGACTTCCTGTTGAGTTTGCCTTATTACAACAGACAATGAATGGGAGATAGTGGTTTCTTTGGTGAAGGAATCACTGCCCCCACTAGTGCTAGGGTTGAGCCCATGCTTTCTAAGGATTAATTCATCTATGATTCTCACAATGGGTGTCTTTAGATGAACCACTCCTGAACCTGCTCTGGGGGTGGCCAGCCTCACATGGTCCATGCATAGCCCTAACAGTGCTGGGTTTAAATTTATTTATTTATTTATTTAATTAATTAATTGATAAACTTAATACCCTGTCCTCTCTTGCCTCTGGCAATTTGAAGCAGCTTACAATAAAAGGTATAAAATACATGAAACACATCAAAAAAGAAAATTAAATAAGGACATACAACATTACAACCCCCATAAAACCAATTTAACCCCCACCTCCCCTTACCCAACTCCTCCTTGAAACTCCTGGTGGAACATCCAAGTTTTGCACTGCTGCTGGAAGGCAAGAAAATCGGGACAGAGGTGAATTTCTACTGGGAGAGAGCTCTACAACAATGGAGCGGCCACCAAGAATGCCCTCCTCTTAGTAATCACCTTTCTACAATATGGAACCTCCAGGAGGGCACCCCCGGCTACCCTCAGGGGTTGGTTCAGGACCCAGGGAATGAGACAATCCCTCAGGTAGGTGGGACTCAGACCATTTATTTATTTTTATTTATTTAAAACTTATATCCCGCCCCTCCTGCTCAAAGGCAGCTTGGGGTGGCGAACAACATAAAATAAATCTACAAATTTTAAAGCAAATCATAAAAACTCACCCTCCCTCCCAAACCCCACCTCCCCCACCCTACCCCACCTCACCAAAGGCCTGGTGGAACAGCCAGATCTTACACAAACATCAAAACGAGAGGAGGGTGGGGACCAACTGAACCTCCTCCGGGTGTGAATTCCACAGCAGAGGGGCAGCCACTGAAAAAGATCTCACATCAGTGGCCAGCCGTCTCACCTGAGAAACCTCCCAAAAGGCCCCCATGGACAATCTCAGGGGTCGCATGGGCACATGGGGAGTGAGGCGGCCCTGCAGATTGGCATGGCCCAAGCCATGAAGGACTTTAAACATCAAAATCAGCACCTTGAACCTAACCTGGTACTTTATAGGCAGCCTCCCCCTGGACAGGAGCCTCATATCTATATTCCCACATGGACCCTGGCCTGAGATATAGGATTAGTACTCTCAGGCTAAACACGCTAAAAACAGCTGTCCTTTTGGGGAGGTTTCAGGGTATTCAACAGGAGGAGAGGAGCTGTCCATGTGGGAAGGAAATAGAGGACCTTGACTACTATCTCCTGCGGTTCCCCCTGTATGACCATCTTCGCCCTGGGCTCTGGTTAAGTATAGGCATGGGGGAGGGCTGGACGACAATCAGGCAGCTTCTGTTCCTCCTTGGTGACCGGGACTCTCATAGGACTAAACAGGTGACCATCTTTGGTGTAAGATGTGCTGCTGTGCGCCAGAAATTGATCTCTCCCTCCCTCTCTTGTAAGTAATTGGATTTTGTATGTAATTGGACCTGTATTCCAAAGTAGAGGATACATGAAATGTAAGATATTTGATTGGATTTGATTTTTATTAGATAAATATGTTTTATATGTATAGATGTATTGGCCATGTGGCTGCACATAATAAACTAAACCTAAACCTTATAGACAGCCAGTGCAGAGCCTGGAGCACAGGTGTCATGTGCTCCCACGGCCCGCCCCAGTAAGGAGCCGAACCGTGGCATTCTGCACCAGCTGCAGCCTCCAGACCAGCTTCTTGGGCAGCCCCACATAGAGCGCGTTGCAGTAATTCAGCCTCAAGGTGATGAAGGCATGGATGACAGTAGCGAGGTCAGAGTCTGAGAGATATGGTCGAAGCTGCTGGACAAGATGTAACTGCCGAAATGCACTCCCCACCGTGGCCACAACCATTCCAGGCTGAGCCGTGAATCGAGGAGCACACTCAGACGCCGCACCTGCGAGACCATGGGAGGGCGAACCCACCCCACACAAGAGGAGATTCAACCACTCCCAGACCCCCCAGGCCCTCACCCACCAACATCACCTCCATCTTGTCAGGATTCAGGTGCAGATGGCTCAACCTCATTCAAGTCTCCACAGCCGACAGGCACTGGGAAAATAAAGAGACTGCATGGCCTGGGTCGATGGAAAAAGAGAGGTAGAGCTGAGTGTCATCAGTATACTGTATACTGTATACTGTATACTGATGACACTGCATGCCCTGAAAACTTCTCACGATCTTCCCTAACGACTGCAATCCCTTAGGGCTTTATAGGTCAAAACCAGAACCTTGAATCACACCCAATAGATTAGGCAGTCAGTGAAAGTGTGAAGAACCAGTGTAATGTGTTCATATCAGCCCACCCATGTCAAGAGACGGGCCTCTGCATTCTGCACCAGCTGCAGTCTCCGGACCATCATTATTATTATTATTATTAACAAACATTTATATAGCGCCAGCAGTGTACCTGGCACTTTACAAAGTAATAAAATAGACATTGTCCCTGCCCCTAGGGCTTACAATCTGAGAGTCAGGGGCATCCCCACATAGAGGGAATTACAGTAGTCTAATCTTGAGGTGATAGAGGCATGAATGATGGTGGCAAGATCAGAATTTGAAATATAAGTCCAGAGTATCCTCACAAGATATAACTGGCAAAAGGCACCCCTGGGCATAGCTGCCACCTGGTTATCCAGGCTCAGCTGTAGATCCAGGCTCCAGGCTCTGAAACTGAGTGGCCGTGAATGGGGGATGCCTCCACTCGTGGGTCACTGACCCCACCTACCACCATTACCTCCGTCTTGTCAGGATTCAGCTTCAAGCGACTCATCCTCATCCAGTCCCCCACAGCTGCTAGGCATCAGGAGAGCACCGAGACTGCCGGGCCTGGATCTGATGAAAATGAGAGGTTGAGCTGAGTGTCATCACCGTATTGATGACACCACACCCCAAATGCCTGCATGACCTCTTCCAGTGGCCACATATACACATTGAACAGGAGGGGGGTGAATAGAACCCTGTGGTACCCCACACAGGAGGCCCCAGGAGACAACAAACAGTCCCGCAGAACCACCCACTGAGATCTCCCAGCCAGGAAAGAATAGAACCACTGAATCACCATCCCATCCAACCCAACTAGATCCTGAAGATGAGTCACCAACACCTCATGATCAATGGTATTAAATGCCACTGATAAAAGGTCTAATAAAATCAATAGAACTGAATTTCCTTTATCCAATTCAAGATCGAGGTCATTGACCAAGATCACAAGCACAGTCTCAGTGCCATACCTTGGATGAAAGCCAGACTGCATTGGGTCCAGAAAACAGATAGAGACCGGATGCGCCTGAAGTTGCTGAGCCACTGCCTGTTCAATAACCTTCCATAAAAAGGGAAAGTTAGAGACAGGCCAATAGCTAGCAAGGGAATGGCTTCTTGAGTAGTAGTCAGACCAAAGCCTCCTTAAGGCAGTCCCTAATCTCCTGTAAGAAGGCATTAATTACCCCAGTCAGCAATGGTGTCAAAGTCTCCTGACTCGCATTCACCAGGCATGACGGGCAAGGATCAAGTTTGCAAGTGGTGGCTCTAACATCCCCAAGCACATCCCCCACATCAGCAAGTAGGAATGGGCGACAGAATGCAGTTCAGATGTTCCGTCGTTCAGTTCAAAACCTGAGTTCAGGTTTGATGGCTCGGTTCAGCCGAGTTCGGTTTGGCCAAACTTGACCGATCATTCAAAAATAGCGAAACCGAAACCGAAACAAAATAGAAACCAAAACCTAGTTTTCGGCCTTGGAAAGACGTTTTTCCTGCCTCCAAACTCATCCGAACATGACCGAACTGTTCGGTCATTCAAGAGTTCGATTTGGACGTTCAGTTCGGACATCCGAACAGACCAAGTTCGGTCCAAACTCCGAACATCCGAACTGCATTCGCCCATCCCTATAAGTGAGTGATAACGATTTAAACTGATCCCATAAAACCAGACCAGACAGGGCATTCATAGCTTCTGATTCTGCTGCTGTCTCCAAACCGGTAGTGTTGAATTCGTGGTGAATGTAGGCAATTTTATCCGCAAAGTATTCCAAAAACATGTCACAGTGGGCACTGGATGACTCCAGTTCCAGGTGGACACAGTCTGAACTGACCAGACCTCTCACCATCCTGAAAAGCTCCGCTGGACGAGACTTTGCAGATGCTTATGGTTGCAAAGAACCTTTTCTTTGCAGACTACACACCTTGGCATAGGTCCTCAAACATGTTCTGTGCCACAACTGGTCATCTTCAGCAGGAATCCTACGCCACCGCCACTCTAACCGCCTACCCTCACATTTCAGATGACCCATGCCCTCCATAAACTATGAGGATCTGTGCTGTTGCTGTGCAGGGAGTGGACTCCTGGGAGCCAGCAAATTGATGGTCTCTGCCAAGATGGTGTTCCACAAGGCCAGAAGGTCATCAATCATGCGGCTTTCAAGGTCCAGGGCTAAGTCCCCCAGAGCATTCCGGAATCCTCAGGTTCCATAAGTCTTCAAGGGCAGACCATCCGAACAGGTCCTACACTCTGCTGAGGGCAAACATGCGTGGAGACACATGCCTTCAGGAGGTAATGATCCAACCATGACAAAGGTGATATATCTATTCCCCCAATCATTGGACCCCCTGCCTCAGGTCAGTGCAAAACACCAAATCCATAATATGCCCCCTCTTATGTGTCGGGTCAGATACCTGGGGCAGGCCCATGGTTACCATGGAGACCATGAACTCCTGCTCTGCCCCCCCAAAACTAGTCTCAGTGTGAATGTTGAAGTCACCCAAAACAATAAGTTTGAAGAACCTCAAAGACCACGTCCAACACCAGTTCAGCTAGAGCAGTGAGGGATGCAGATGTACAGGAAGGTGCAGCATCCCTACTCTGTCCCCAGCCAAATCGAACACAAGTAGGAAGCCCTCAATCCCTGGGAAGAGTTGCACTGGAAACCTTCTGACCGACAGTGTGTCCCTAAAAACAATGGTTATACTGCACTCCTGCCCCTCTGACATGGGCTGGTGCTGCACAGAGTACTCAGCCAGAAGAAGGTCAGCCAAAATCGGACCTGACTCATCGTTCATTCAGGTCTCCGTTATGCACGCGAAGTCGTCAGCCTAGTTCAGGATAGACTCCTGGATGGTAAATGTCATTTTCACCACCAACCTCTGCTGTGGCCTGCAGTCAGGTCATGCAGCACCTTCTTCCCCAAACCATAGAACTGTGGGCAGATTGGCTGCCACTCTAGGCTGCTGACCGCAGCTCTATGGAGTTGTCGAGGCAACCCCCAGCCTGAAGTGGAGCTGCAGCGACCTCTCTGCTGAGTATATGGACTGCTGCTCTTCCCCCTGCCAGTGCTCCGGGTTTGGACAGCCTGATCTCCTTGCAGTTCTCCGGGATGTTCCGGAACACTGAAAGCAGAGCTGGCCCAGAACAGGCTTGCTCAAGAATGGTTTCATTACCTAACAATGTCTCTTCACACAACATTCCCCACCCTCAGAGGGATTTCCAGAATCTCATCTATTTTCTTTTTAATCTGTACTTTACAAAAGATTCAAAGCTATTATGTTAGCCTGTCCCCCTAGGATTTTTATTCTGCAAGTAAAAAAGTTTAAAGATAATGTGTGAATGAGCCTTCAAGTCTGTTGTGATCACATGAAATTGCTTTCTGGTTGCATATCTGAACACACACACACACACACACACACACACACTCCTATCAGCTTGAAATTGGGGGCTGGGGACACACCAGAAAATCACCACAAATCATTCACAGCTATTGGCCCTTTTCACTGATAAAATCGGTGTTACATTTTACTATACATGTTGCAGGGCTGCAGGTATGTGCTATGGGTACCCTGCAACATGTATAATAAAATGTAACACCTGTTATATCAGTGTTAGAGTGTCTGTGTGAAAAGGGCCATTCTACAAGCTCATCAATACATTTTAAAACTTTAAAATGACTTTCATTTTGTCAAATCAAAGGTAAATTTAAAAGAAAAAAATCAATATGAATAATTCATCTTGCTCTCATAAAGATATGCCATAGGATTGTGTATAAGTATTAATTTCTTTTGTTTGATTTTCCTCTCCCAAATATTCAAAGTAAAAACAGTCACTTGATACTGAAATTGTTTGCTTTAAAAAAAATGGTTTGGATTCTTTCCCCCTCTTTGCTAGTTCTGCTTACCTTTCTTTCTAATGATGGGATCCCTTGAGCATCAAAAGGAAGGCCTCTCGTTATTAGTGTGTCCCATTACAGAGAATCCTAATATTTTGCTTAGACATGTTCTTAAGATTAAGTCAATATGTTTTCTTCGCTCAAATATTCAGTCAGTCATGAGATGCAGGCTACCTAGAGATTTCAGTCCCTAAGTATTGTATAGTCCTTATAAGAATATCAAAGCTTTCTTTTCAAACTGGATAACTGTATAACTTTCCGAACTCAGGGAAGGGTGCTATATAAATTGAAATAAATAAATAATAAATAAATATAGTATGTACAAAACAGCTAAGGACTATACTTTGAACTTCCCCTCTAGGAGGAGAAAACAGGGAGATAAGGAGACTGAGAAAAGTCTTGAATAATGAAAAGCAACGATTAAGGGAGTAAAATGATGAAAGGGAAACAGTGAGCAAAGAAGGAACACAGAGCTGAATCCAATATACTTCACAGAAAATTGACAGGGTATCAAGGGAAACTCTCAGTTGTATGTCTCTAGAATCTATTCTAGCACATCATCTTGCTATGTATACAAGACAGATTTTAAGGAAAGTGACTGCAATTGGGTTGTGCATGTCGTTTTCATTATTGCAATAATGATAATGAAAATTGTTATTTTCGTTTTTGTTATTGCAATAACAAAAACGACAACCAAGAATAATGACAATGATAATGAAAACGACAACAGAGAATACCAATAACAGTAACAATAACAAAAACGAAAATGGAAACGACAATGTTGTTATCATTACTGCTGTGGCAGTTGGGTTTTGGAGGGAAAATGTGGAGAGGGGAGGAGGGAGCAGACATCTCGGAGTGTTAACAGGGTTGAACTCTTGAACTGTGCCTGCGTTGGGAGGGGCGAACAGCNGTTTTGGAGGGAAAATGTGGAGAGGGGAGGAGGGAGCAGACATCTCGGAGTGTTAACAGGGTTGAACTCTTGAACTGTGCCTGCGTTGGGAGGGGCGAACAGCTCAGCAGTATCTGTTGAACGTATCACTGGCCAATGAGCAGCAGAAGCAGGCCCCAGCAGTCTCATGGCACTCTGTGATTGATCAATGCCTGCTGCCTCCCACAATCAATAAGTGGGGTTCTGGGGGAGGGCACTGCAACACTTTATAATGGAAGGGCCAGGCTTTTTATCTCTGTTCTGTGAGAGCTCTGTTTGTCAGGTTACGTTTACAGAACTGTGGTGCTTGCACACACAAAAAATCCTCCCTAGCCCTCATTGGATTACCTTTCCTTCCTCATATCCTTCATTTTACCTTCTCCCTTTTCCTGCACTTCTCCCCTGTACATTATATATAGATAGTTAGTAGGGAGGAATTACTGAATTGAATTTATTTGTTTATTTGCATAACTGGAGACCATTGCATAGATCATACAAAAATAATTTACAAACCAAATTTAAAAATACAAGTAACCTACCCATCCAAATACCAGAGAAAAATACATAAAACAAATGGTAAGTAAAAAAATAAATTTAAAAAAATCCAAATAATAATAACATAATTTCAAAGAAACATCACTCCATAACATCAGCACATTTGAACTCCAAGAAATTCTGCCAGGCCTGAAAAACCTGAGTCCAATAGTTGGCCACCATTTTAGTAATGTTGTGATCTGTATCTTGGTGAGCCAACAACATCAACTCATGTTCCCAGGAAATTTTTCCAAAAAGGTGGATAACACTTTCTTCCTTATGCCATTGTACAGCCTACAGGCAATCAAGATATGTTGGGTGGACTCAGCAGTGATGTTATCAAAGGGGCACAGTCTGTCTCCATAGGGGATTGCCCCCTGCCTTCCCTCAAGTATTTTGGAGGGGAGGGCGTTAAACCTTGCTGCCATGAATAAGTGTTTTTCTCTTAGGGGTAAAGCTGTTGCCAGATATGATGCTGGCTCTCCACTGCATGGGACCCACTGAAGATAATCCTTCATGGGTTGAGTATTTCTTATAGTGGCCATATCATTTTGCTCAGCAATGTCTTTAACTCATGTAATAATCGTCGCCTGCATTGGATCTTTTTTCCTATCAGCTAACCCCAACCTGTCCAAAAAGACTTCCATCTCCTGCTGCCAACTGTTCCTATGGGAGTCTTTAATGAGGAATCTAAACAGTCCCTCTTCAGTAGTTCTGGTCAGTTTGCACCAAAACTTTAATGCCCCAATCCAGGTCTTTTGATCCCAGCCCAACTGACCAGTTTCCAGGTGAATTGCCACTGAAGGAGTGCCAGCAGGTATTTGCAAAATGCTCCTAAGAAATTTGGCCTGGAACTGGTTTAATTTGGGGGAAACCAATGGAGCCCAGATCTCAGCTCCAAACATGGTCTTCGCACCAACTTTGGAATTAAAGACCTTTATCATTATATCCCAAGGAGCTCCCCTATGTGAAGCAAATAATCTATGTATGGTGAAGGATGGACCCTTCACAGAGGCCAGGGCTCTCCTCATGTGATCAGTCCAACCTCCTGCACGATGGAAGTGCAGCCCAAGATATTTATAACAGTGAACCTGCTGAAGCAGGTGACCATCCAGGAACCACGTATGAGTCTTCCTACTATTTGAAAATACAAGAATCTTAGATTTTGAGTAGTTTATTTGCAGTTTGTTTGCTTGGCAGTAAGTGGAAAACTGCTTTAGCTGCCTGTGTAAACCCACCCTTGTTTGCAACAGAAGTGCCATGTCATTTGCATATAATAGACAACCTACTGGTCTAGACACAAGCTTTGGTGGGAAAAAATCCCTCTAGACCATGTCGGGTACCAAGTCGTTCACGAAAAGGTTGAACAGTCGGGGCCAGAACACATCCCTGACTTACATCACATCGGGTGCGAAGCCTGCCCGTAGAATGTCCCTCCCTGTCCAACCTGACCACCTGATCTGAATCTTGGTGGAGTTTATAAATCAGGGCTAATAGTCTTGTCCCAAAGAAGATGCCGATCCACCAGGTCAAAGGCAGCCTGAAGATCCAAAAAGGCAACAAACAAGTTTGCCATTTAATTTCTTGTATTTATCTATCAGCTGGAATATGAAGCACTGATCTATAACAGATCTACCAGCCTGAAAGCTGGCCTGCTCGGGGTGGAGGATCTTCTCATGTTTTATCCAACTGTTTAGCCTATTTAGTAAAACCTTAGCGTAGATCTTACTTATCATGCTAAGGAAGCTAAAAGGCCTATAGTCTGAGGGGTCACGTCGAGAACCTCTCTTAAAGATGGGAATAACAATAGCGGTACCCCAAGAATCAGGCATCATTCCTGTATTATTTATTGATGTAAAAAGTGCTGACAGGATCGGTATCCACCAATCCCTATGTTTTTAAATAAATTATATCTGGATTGAATCCGGGCCTGGGGTTTTGTTATTTTTAAACATTGTGATCAGGTCACCCACCTCCTCCTGCATCACTGGGGGTCATGGTTGTAAATCCTCAATCCTAGGCGATACTATCGAGGTACTCAAGGAAGCCTTAAATTCTGAATGAATTTTCTGAAAGAATTGTTCCCATGTTACAGAAGGAATTGGAAACACCACATCACTTACCCTGCTATTTAACCTGCCATTAATGATCTTCCAAAAAGTTCTGGAATCATTATTATCACTGGCCTGTAGGGCTTTAAGCCATCTGGCTTCCATGTATGATCTCTTTTTTTGTTGAATAAGTTTTTTAAACTCTTTCTTTAGAGCAAAATATTCATTTAGCAGAATCGCCTGCCCATACCGATATGCAAGATATAAATCTGTCAGATGTCTCTTAGCTAGGTGACACTCCCTACCGAACCAAATTTGATTGCTGGTATCACCCCTTGATTTTTTCCCTAATTCACGCTGAGCTAACATAATGTGTAAGATTTTTTTACTAAAAGAGTTATAGTGCTCAATTATTTGGGGGGCCTCTGTCTCCGCATCCCTACCTAGGATTGTGGAGCGGAACTCTGTCAGTGAATCTGTTATTAATAACTCAGCTAATATCTCATCCAATTTTGAAATCCATCTAATCGTAGGGAAGAGTGTTGACGCTGGTGTGTGTGTGTGTGTTCCTAACAACTGCTGATTTAATTGATAAATCTTGGGACGTGTCAAGCATTATTTTCAACGGAAGATGGTCACTAACGAAACTCATATCTACCCAGAAATCTTTTATGAATGGCAAGGACGGTGATGATGTTATAACATAATCCACCACGCCTGCTGCCCCACAAAGGAAAACTCCCCGGCTAAATCCCTAAACCCAGATCCATTCAAAACATATAAGTTTAACTCCTGTACGAAGCAGGCCATCCTTAAACCTGAGCAGTTTACCTTACAATCCTTGGAGGCCCGTGACTGTAAGGGAACTGGTGGACTGCGTTTCCCCAACTCACAGTGAAGAAGAAACTGTTCATCATTGAAGCCCATCCTAGCTTTAAAATCTCCTAGGAGAAATAATAAAGCCTCAGGGAATTTGATCACTAAATCCGCTACCAAAGTCTCTAAGTTGTCCCACACCTTTACATTAAAGGAGGTAGCATTACTAGGGGGAATATATATTGAGATTAGTATTATCAATTGTCTTCCCAATTCTATGACCAAACATGGGCCGCGTTTGACTGTGGTGCACATCTGGCAGCGAGCCAACAGACGTTCACCACGGTCAAACACGGCCCGTGTTTGACTGTGGTTCAGCTGGGGTGAATGTCAGACACGTAATGTCTGAAATCACCCAAGGTTTCCTTAGAAACGGGGAGCATGACCTGGATGGAACTAGGGGCTGTTGATACCTCGATGTCCATCATAGATTCCACATTTAAGGGTATTAATTCAGCCGCCTTTCCACCCCCCCCCATACCCTGTTATTTTGGGGGGCAAAAGACCTCCGTGGAGGATCTGTCTCCATGGCCAAATTTAAAAGTCTTCCTTCCATTGGAATTTCTTTGTGGACTCTACTGATTTCCTGACTATTCCCATGGATGAGGCTATTAACTGCCTGAGATGAACTAAGCAAGCTATGTGGGGAGGTGTCAGCAGTCCTAGTAGCCACAGATCTATTCAGTGATTCAATTAATACTTCACCCAACGAAACCCCCCAAGAATGGAATAAATCGGCTTGAGATAGCAAATGTGCTACCAATCCAGGGGAGTGGGAAAAAACTACTAAATGTTGAATATATTTAGAAGAGAGAAGTAACTGATAAGACTCAATGTGCTGGTAAGGTATATCATTCCCCAAAATACATGATAAATGATGATGAATAGCCCTTTGGACTTCCATAAGGGGAATGATCCATCCGGCAAAAGGCATATTCTAAAAGACAAAGCATTCAGGTTTAACCTCAACTTCTCCCCAATACTTGACTGCCTGGTATCCTAACTAACCCTCACTGAAGGGGGTGGAGAATGTTTAATACCCACCTGCCCTAAATCTTGTGCCTTTGCAGTTAAACGCTGAGGCACTGAGGTCAGAACATTCGGGGTGGAACCTAGTGCTTGGTTAATTTATTCAATTTGTTTTTGTACCTCCTTCCCCACCATCCCCACTCTATATTCTGTCACAAAATCTGTGACTACTTTAATTGACCCTTCTGTGAGCGGAGCAAGATTGTTAAATCCTCAAGTTATTTAACTAAATTCTTAATCAAATCAGCAATCATAAAGCATTGTTTGCCCAAAGGTTAATAGGCAGTAGTGTCAACCTTAGCTGCGGTGTCCAAACAGTTAATCTCATCCTTGCTGCATTGCGATAGTTCTGATGGGGCAGGGCTAATAGATGGATCTGGCAATAATTGCTCTATGGGAGATATCGCAGGTGGGAGAGGGGCTGATTTTAAAACACCCTCAACTGCCCTCCTGACTCCCTGATCCAATCTGGCACAATCCTCCTCCTCCTGAGTGGAGAAAAAGGGGTCCAGTTTGAACTGCTTTGATTGGCATCACTCCTTGGAATAGGCAGGACCCTGCCTTTGTCTTTTCTTGGTCATTACAAGCAGACTGTATTCAACTCTGCGGCCGGCAAGGGGAAATCCAAGTCCTACCTAGTTCTACGCAGAGAGTTAAAGCAAAAACACTCTGCCTGCCGGACCAGATGGAGCGGCTGCCCCTTGCTTGGCAGACCTAGCTATCCCATGCCCCACCAGTGCCTAAGGCCGTGTGCACAAGGGCGCACCCTTGCGCTTGCTGTTCTTAGGCGCGCTGCCTAGGCGCGCACCTCTGGCGCTGCCTCCAACAAGGATGGTTATTAAGTGGGCGCTGTCTGCCCCCTTCCACAGGCTCCGCCCCTCTGCTTGCTTCTATGCCAACAGCCATAGCTCAATCCATCCCCCTCTGGTCTTGCACTCACTCGCCTCCAGCGCCACCTCTGACAATGGCGGTTGTTAAGTGGGCATGCTCTGCCCCCTTCCACAGGCTCTGCCCCTCTACTTGCTTCTGTGCTGACAGCCACAGCTCGCTCTATTCCCCTCTGGTCTTACACTCACTCACCTCCGGCGCCATCTCTGACAATGGCGGTTGTTAAGTGGGCGCACTCTGCCCCCTGCCACAGGTTCCATCCCTCCACTTGCTTCTATGCTGACAGCCATAGCTCTGGGAGGAATTACTTGATTATTTTCATTTTTCTCCGTGTATATCCCAGAATACCATTCCCATTGCCTGGCAGCTGTTGGGGACTTTATGAGGATCAACTGATTGAGGCTGAATCCTGACAAAACTGAAGAGATGATGGTTGGCCAGTCCTGTGACTGGGGGTATTTCCAGACATTACATGGTCAATGTCAACCACAGTCAATTCCCTGTGGTGGCTTGGACCACGAACATCTGTTGGGGGGAACGGATGTTTCCCCCCCCAGATATTACCACGGCGGGGAATCACATTCACCACATGAGCGGCTGGAGCGGCGGGACCGGAGGCCGTCGCATGGTGAAGGTGATTCCCCAGTGGGGTGACCCCCGCCATCATGCCTGGACAGTGGCCACGGGCCGGAATCCCCGCAAGGATTCCGGACCATAACCATAGTGGGCGAGCGCTGCGGTGGCATTGGCTGTGGCAGCTGCTCATCTCCCCAGAGGTCAGGGAGCGTGGAGGAGCGGGGCTGTGCGGCCGCACATTGTGCCACGTGACCCTGCCCCCTCCCCGATTCCCTGCCGGGATCCCCTGGCACGTCTGTTAGGGCGTGACGGGTCATCCCGGCGGGAGATGAACTCGTTGATTTCATGACAGGGCCAATTGGCCCTGTCACATCTGAAAACACCCTGGGACTCCTGTTTTATGGGATCCGGACCCTTTGGTCACTTAGTTCTGCAGCCTTGGAGTATTTCTGGACCACACACAGAGGTGGAAAAAACCTCTGCTCAGTACAGACACCTCTCATAGACCTTTCCAGACAAGGCCAACAGCCAACTGATAGGTAGTATAGATTAGATATAGATATATATTAGAGACATATAGATTTGATTAGAATAGTTATATACATAATTGATAAGGTAATAGATAGTTTTTGTTTTCCCTCCCCCTGTCTCCCTTAGATTTAGATAGATATTAGTTGTGCAGGGGAATTGATAAAGATACAGATACCAAAAATAAAATGTGCATTTGAAACGGTATGGATATCGATAACAATAACAGATATCAATACTGATAATAATAATACAGATAATGATATTGATACTGATAACAAAAATGATAAAACAATAATGATAATGAAAATGACATTGTCGTTAATAACAATAACTAAAAAACATTTTTGAATAACAAAACCGAAAACGACATGGGGGCCTGGTGCACACTCCTAGATACTGGGAGCTTTTAGACACAACAGAAAGGGATGGCTGACTGTGTTGACAACTTGACACCATTGTAAAGTCACACGTTTTCCTTTGTTTAATACATTTTAGTACTTAGATGCAACAACTGCATTTGCATATCCAGGGACTAATCGGAGTCCTGCCTTTCCCTCACACCGGAAACTCTCCTTGCAGAAGCAGTCCCATGGAATTATGGGAGTTGTAGTCCATACAGGAGAGAAATCGGGTCTGGCCCAAATCTTCTGCTCTGTGCTGCACTGCTCACCTCCCTGGGTGCTTTGGAAGAGTAGAAACATAAAAATGCTCAGGTAATCAAGCACGCAAATTAACATAATTAGCAGGGTTATTGGTTTACCGTAACATTAAGTTGTTCCTCCTTCATGCACTTTCAAATCCTTACCAACCAACATTGCAGTCACTGGATGCATGCAGGCTCTGTGCTGCAATAATGTGTTGACAGCTTGCTCACGGGACTTTTCAAAGTTATAGAGGTCTCTAAACAAAGGCCAAGTAAACTTCATCCTGCCTTGTTCTGTAGCCATTTTCAGAGCCAGAGGAATGGCTTCTTCCCACTTGGCTTGGCTGCAGAGGTGTAATCACCTGAATCTTCAGAATTGTTCACAGAATTGAAGTTATAAACTTCCTGCATTCGCTTTACGTGGGACACTGGAAGAGAAGACTCCACCACCAGAAGCACCAGGAACTCAATCAACTGGTGGGATGACAGATCTTTTAGATCTTCTGAGCTGAATGAGCACAGGTCGACTTCTTTGGCCTGTATCCATCTTTGGCTCAAGGCAACACAGGCATTTGAGAGCACCATATTATACGTTGGTTTTGCTGGTGGCATCCCAGGGCTGTGCATCCATGCATTCCAGTCAACTGTGTTAAGAACATCAACCTTATCTTTAAAGTAGGAATACAGAAACTTCTTCCAGTCCTCAGTCACTACGCTCTTGTAGGCAAACTTCTGGATATAAGCCCTCAAGAAGCTATGAAAACATCTGGTCCTCCAAGCAGCTGTTCAAGGTGAAAAAGTAAAGTGAAGCCTTTTTCATATGGAACAGAAGAATATGCAACATCAGGGTCTACTTCATTCAGGCTAGGGATCAGGTTAGTTACAGGATTGGTGTTTCCAAGGGTATTTATCATATTTTGCAATTCCCTCCAGCCTCCCAGAGCCTGGAAATGCCTGAACTGCTCTCCAAATAGCCAACCACCAATCCCGTGTTCTAAATAAACTGTGTGTCCTTCATTTATCCAGAAATGCTCCCAGGTTTCATTTGTTACCAGGTTTCCTGTCCAGCTATGAGAAATTTCATGAGCTCTAACATTTGATAGTGATCTGTCACCTGCCAGTAATGTAGGAGTCAATAAACTGAGGCAGGAATTTTCAATGCCACCATTGTTAGCTCGGACCCCTGGTCCCCCCCAGAACAGAGGTAACCCCCCCTTGTGATAGCCAACTGTCATGGACCCGGGGGTCAGCAAATCCCACAGGGGTAACCGAGGGCAAGAAAGCTTGGGGAAAACCCCCACACTGGATGCAAGAGGAAGGGGGCGGAGCATGAAAAATAAGGATCGGGCCCAGCCACCCTAGCTCCTAGCAAAAAGGGACCACTCATGGAAAAATACCAGCCTAAGGTTGAGAAAAAGACTAGAAGGGAGAGCTCTCTGAATAAAGAATGGAGTTGTTAAGGATAGAGACTCACCCTGTTATAACAAAGGGCTGGTAGTTAGGACTCAGTGCAGCAGCATCCTATCTTTGCATTCCCCAAGAGAAACCAGACACACACTCATTGTATCCTATAGCCTGTCGTTAAGCCCTTCCTTCCCTCCCTTCACTTTTTGTTTACCCTTACTTCCTGTGTAAAAGGTATCTGGTACATCTAGTACAGTCCTTTTTGTCATGGAAGTAACCTCCCCTCGATAGCCCATTGTACACCCCAAACGACCCTTCGTAGCCTCCCAAACTCCTTTGTCCAGCACCCTTTAACTGCCCCTGGTTTTCCCATCAACCTTTGAGAAGTCTTGGGACCCAGATACGTGCAGGTTGCTCTGTGCGTGTCTGAGTTGAGAACTCTTCCAGACTCTGGTCTGCCCCATCTTTTTCCTCCATCCCCCGAACTCTGCTGGATCCCTGGGCCGCCTGTCCCGTCTCAACAGGCAAGGAAAGATAACCACAGGTCCAGACTCTCCCAGTCAACTGGGGAAGCCCCCCCCCTCTCTCTCTCTCCCTCCCCTTCGCGTTCTCTCGCTCCCCATCACTGGGCCAACACCTGAATCCCACCCCTCTTCTCCTACAACCCCCTCAAGCAGCTTGTGTTTTCCCCTTGTTATATCCCGCCAGCCAGACCGGGGCTATGTTTTTCTGTTTTATGTAACAATAAACTGGTTGTTTTTGGACACTTCTCTCTCTCTTTCTTTCTATTTGGGGAGGGTACATAAACTGCCTGTAGCACGTACTGTCCTCAGATTGATCCTTTTGAACACATGAAGACCCCAGTTTAAGTCAATTAAGCTCATTCCCCCCCCAAGTTTAAGTAATGGTGGATATTGGGATACCCACCCCCCAATAGTCACGAGTGGTAGAGGGTCTCCTGTTAACACCATAAGGAAAAGATGGTGGCCAGACTAGCAAGTCATACTGTCCCCATACATAAGGCCCTGCCAGATCTTCTGCTGTTTTCAACATAGCTTCAGACTCAGCAAATTCATAAGCAGATCTATCCACCTGCTCCTTTTCAGCCCAAACCAATGTCCTTTGGCCAATCTCTTAGCTCCGCAAAGCACCAACAACTAAAGCAATCAAGTAGCAGGGTATTGGAACCTTCTGAGTAAAGCAGTATATTTTTCTAGAGCAGTCCTCTGGATCAGGCATCTCTCCATCACGTTGAGCACTCATAAGAGCCACCAATTCTTTTGGAACAGATATCTCAGCATAATAGGTTATTTCACAGGAGGAGTGTCCTGGCAAGGAAGAACAGCTCTGCAGTGGAGAGCCTGACATTGGCTGAAGAGAAATGGGTGTTGCTTCCTACAAGTCTGTTCTGGAGTAAGCCACTGGATTACTGAAGATTTGGGAGAGGTTTCAAAAGAAATTTCTACAACAACATCCTGTCCCTTTCCCAGATCAAAAGGAAGGGTGATTTCCAATGGTGTCCCTTTGAAGCTGTGTCTTTGTCCAAGAGCAAATTTAGCCTCTTGCCCATTAGCAATCACTTTGCGTATTGTAAGATCCTTTGTATCCCAAACCAGACAACACAGCCTGTCCTGCTCAGCCTGCACGGTGAGGCGCGTGGTACCCTGCAACGCTCAGCTGTTGAAGTCCATGCAGCAGCGCAGGTAGAGGTGCTGGATGCGGCAGCACGCGGGGGAAGCGAAGGAGCTAGGATCTGTCTCTGCCATGGCTCCTCCAGCTCACACTCCCTCAAGCAGAGACTGTCAAGTGATACACCCACTCGTGCCAGCTCGGCACTCCCCTGCCCTGCCCTATAGAGGGGGGCCACGCAAGTGCCTCTGGGAAGTGCAGTTCCCACTAGGGGACAACTTTGGAAGAGCACAAAGACAGTGTGCTGCAAGGAAAGAGCTGTCAGGCCACTTAGAGATGAGCAGCCAGGGAAGCGTGTTCTTCAATGCGCCACTAGGAAAAGCTGTGTGGGGTGCATTTACACGTATTGGAAGTGGCCGCCCGCAATAGGATTCGGTGGTGCACGTGGCCTCCTGCAGCTTCTTTAAAGCTACATTCTGGAAACCTCGACATCAGGGTTTCCAGAACATGTCTTCAAAGAGGCCTTGGGAGACCATGCACACCACTGGTTCCTATGGTGGGCAGCCACTTTCGGTGCGTTTAGACTAGGGGTGTGCATCAGGCCTCCATCTTGTTTTCATTTTGGTTTTTGTTATTCAAAAAAGTTGTTTTCATTATTGTTATTAATGACAATGTAGTTTTCTTTTTCATTGCTGTTATTGTTATCATTTTGGTATTGTTTTTGATATCATTTTCGGTATCTGTATCTATATTAATAAAATAAGATTTTAGTTACTTAGCCAATGGTCATTGTAAAACAGAATACGAAATACAAGAAAGACCATACAAGGTACAAAATACTAGGAAGATGGATGAAACAACCCCATACCATCCTACAAATTATGTATATATATATATATATATATATATATATATATATATATAAAAATATGATTAAAATATAATTAAAATTTCCTTATATACAACCAAATCCCCATAATTATAAAAAAAAGCCCACCATTATAATTTAGGGATGGGCGAACAGATTTGTTCGGGTATTCCATTTAGTTAATGGGTTTTAGAATAGTTAATAGCAGTTAGATTTTATATATATAACACATTAAAACTAACTGCTAATAGTTAATAGCAGTTAGATTTAAAATATATATATATATATATACACATTAAATCTAACTGCTATTAACTATTCTAAAACCCACTGAATAGCAGTTAGATTTAATGTGTGTGTGTGTATATATATATATATATATATATATATATATACACACACACACACACACACACACACATTAAATCTAACTGCTATTAACTATTCTAAAACCCATTGAACTAAATGGAATATCCTAATAATTAACTACAAAGGTCTTGTCCTACAAACACACTGTATCTCTATCTATCTCTATAACTAAGCTAATTATTATGTATATCTATCTAGGAACTGTCTTTCTAATAACTATCTATCTATATATACAATACACAGGGGGAAACACAAAGAACACAGGGAGGGGTAAAAAACTGAAATGAAAATCAATCTAATAATATTCCTACTCTAAATAAATCCAAAACTTAAAACAGGGGAAGGGAATTAGGTATAGAATAAGAGGGAGAGGGAAAAGGATTCAATGGAGGTGGGAGGGAGGGAGGGAGGAAGGAAGATTGAACACAGGGAACACAGGGAGGGGTAAAAACAAAAAATAACACCTACATCTATAGAATATAATCTAAATAAATGATAATATGGAGTTAAATGGGTTGGATGGGTGAAATTGGAGGAGGATGGCAATTGATTAGGAATAGGAAGGAACAAAAACTGCTGGGAGAGAGGGAGCCTTCTGAAATGCCTGCTGTTCAGGAACAGTGACTAGCTCAGAAGGTGTTTGGAAGGGGGGAGGCAGACAGTTTTGTTTCTTGCTGTGCCCACCTCACCGCAAGCCCCATTGGCTCCATGCAGCCTAGCCCATGGCCAATCGCAGACTGTGAAGCCAGTGGTCTGAGGTGAAAAGGGATGGTGATTGGGCAGGCTGGCTGCTACTCCATGCCTCTCCACCCCTGGTGCCTGGAAGTCTGCTCCTCAGCTGACTCCCCCTCCCTGTCACGTTTTGCCTTCCAGTGACACATTTTTGCCGCCCGAACTCACCCAAGCGCGATCCGAACTGACCGAACTGTTCTGTCATTTTGACGTTCGGAATTGAGTTTGGTTCAGTCAGTTCGGGCTCAGATTCGGGTTCAGTCATACGAACAGGGCGAGTTCGGGCCGAACTCCGAACTTCCGAACCGCATTCGCCCATCCCTATTATCATTACTCCAGTCCATATATGAGTTCAATGAGCGCTATACCAATAATACCCTACCCCTCACATTTATTTACAACATTTTGGTTGTCAATACCAAAGTAAGAAACTTGGCGACACTTATTGATATAACTGGGTCCTTATCCCCCAGGAGAAATACCTCCTTCTGCTGAATCTGTTGGTTTTCTGGCCTCATCAGTGGGGCGATATATTTCTGTCTCCAAAAATCATAAGCTGGACAGTCCAAAATAATATGAGTCAGAGGGTATTTTCAGACATTACGAGATAACGCTCAACCACAGGGAATTCCCACATGGTGATCGTGGTCTCGTAACGTCTGTTGGGGCGAACAGAAGCAGCCCGCCAGATGTTCACCCCCGTGAATCATGGGGGGGGAATAACATTGAACACGCAAATGGAGGTCTTGCCCGGACCATCTCCGTTTGCGAGTTCAATGTGATTCCCGCCCATGATCAGGGGCATCATCTCGTCCGTCCCCGGACCACAGCCCAGAATCAGCGGCGGGATTCCGGGTCGTGGTCAATGCCCCGGGGGCGGAGGGATGGGCAGGTGCTGTGACCACATTGGCTGCAGCGCCTGCCTGTCTCCGGGATGTCAGGCGGCCTAGGGAGCGCAGGGGGGCGGGGCTGTACGGCCACACGTAGCGCTACTCAACCCCGCCCCCTCCCCAGATTCCCTGGCGGAATCAGCCGGCACATCTGTTGACGTGCCAGTATTGATCCTGACGGGGAATCAATAGGGTGATTCCGTGACGGGAAAAATGCCACCCCGTCACGTCTGAAATCACCCAGAGTCTCCACAGGACCATTATGACCATTACTACAACATTGGCATATCCTATCATTAAAATGGATTACTTTCCCCTCCTTGAAAGCTGAGGGGAATACATTAAATTGAGCTAGAGTCAATGCAATCCTTCTATGCCTCATTCCATTGTTAGTCAAATAAGCAGCCCCATCACAAGGAGTCAGAAATTCCCTAAAAAGAGGGGATACCCTTTAAGCACCAATATACTCCCAAGCATACTGGGCTGGTATCTGTATCAATATTGATATTGTTTTCATTATCGTTTTTGTTATCATTATCGTTATTGATATCGTTATCAATACTGTCTGGTACCATTTCAAATGAAAATTTATTTTTGGTATTGGTATCGTTATTGAGCCCTGTGCACAACTAATATGTATCTAAATCTAAGGGAGACAGGGGAAGGGACAAGGTAAACTATCTCTTATCTAATCAGTTATCTATATAACTATTCTAATCTATATGTCTACAATATATATCTATATCTAATCTATACCACCTATCTATATATAATGTACAGGGGGGAGAAGGGCAGGGAAAGGGAGAAGGTAAAATGTAGGATATGAGGAAAGAAAGGTATTGGTGGTAATACATAAAAAATAAATAAATAAATAAATAAATACAATGAGGGCTAGGGAGGTTTTTTATGTGCAAGCACCATAGTTCTGTAAATGCAACCTGACAAGCAGAGTTCTCATAGAATGGTAGAGAAAAAACCTGGCCCTCCCATTATAAAGGGTTGCAGTGCCCTCCCCCAGATCCGCCCTGATAGGTTGTGGGAGGCAGCAGGCATTGAGCAATCACAGAGTGCAATAAGACTGCTGGGGCCTGCTTGAACTGCTCATTGGCCAGAGATACATCTATCAGATACTGCTGAGCTGCTCGTCCCTCCCAACACAGGCACAGTTCAAGAGTTCAATCCTGTTAAGAGTCCGAGATGTCTGCTCCCTCCTCCCCTCTCCACATTTTCCCTCCAAACCCCAACTGCCACAGCACTAATAATGAAAATGATAATGACATTGTTGTTTTCGTTTCTCGTTATCATTTTTGGTATCGTTATTGATATCGATACTATTATTGTTATAGTAGTAGTAGTAGTTTATTATTATGCGTAGCCATTGGCCATAGCATGTTATTGTTATAGTTATCATTAGGGGTGGGACTTGTTTAAAAAACTGGTTAACGGTTTTATCGGATACCGGATCTCCGAATATCAGTTTATCGGATTAAATCCGGTATGCCGGTACCGTTTTTTTCCCCATTGAATTCAATGAGGAATTTTCCCCATTGAAATCAATGGCAGAAAAACTGAAAATACCTGTAAAAAAGACAACAATTCTCTTTTAAACAGTTAACTAACATATATTTTACTTTGTACTCAGCGCAGACTCACACTTATCCCTGTCCCCCCCCTCCCCGGGCCCCAGTAAACCCCCCATAGTTTATTTCAAAATGTGCTTGTTTTTTGTTCAACCTAGCATAGTGACATCAGCACTCTAATCCAATAACCCAATAATAATCTATCCAATAATCCAAAATCACAGCAAGACAATCCATAATCTAATAATCCTCCACACACACACACACACAACAATCCAATAATCCAAATCCACAACAATTAAAAAATAATCAAATAATCCAAAATCACAGCAAAACCAAGAGTAAGCCCGTCCCAACCCCCATGTCATCACTTACCTAACGTTATATGACTGGAGTACTAGTACTCTTGGTTTAATGATCTCCTCTCGAATGCCAGTTGTTTTCCATGGTAGACTTACACAAGGCTACAGACACAGAGAGAGACCTATTGACTTCAATAGGCTCAGCAGAACACCCACTGAAGTCAACAGGCAGCACTGCATCATGCAGTGCACTGCTGGCAGTGTAACATATTGAATTCTTCTGTTGCCATTGCAGTCCAGGGTCATCGCTGGAGGCCTCTAGACAGACACAGTCAGACTCCAGGGTGTGGAATTATTTTTATTTCAAATCCACAGGCCTGAAGTCAAACCAAACTGTGTCTGGAGGTACTGGGGAGGGGACCCATCAGATGGATGAGGGGGACTGGGTTGGAGCTGAGGTGGGAGAGGCAGCTTAGGCTGGAGTTTACCTGCCACGGTTTCTTGCTATCTTCTTGGTGGCAGTCTGGCAGCCCTTTATCTATTTTAAGACTGTAACCCTGTATCTACTCTCAACCTTTTCTTCGCTAGACTAAACAATCTCATTTTCTTAACTCGTTCTGCATATTACTTCTCCCCTGTGTTTACTGTCTGTCTACCCCAAATCTTCTCTTCACTAGACTAAACAATATCAATTTCTAAACCCTTTCCACATATTACTTCCCCAAAAGTAGATCATGTTGACATCGCCTACTTTCATCCTGAACCTCCGAATCCTCGATCTTCGTGCCCTCCTTGGTCACCTGTAGTCTTATGAAGGTGTAGGATTCGGGATACAAGCCTTCCTTCAGTCTTGGAGGACTGAGTTAACTCCCAGTTCTGCGACAAGCCAAAATAGAAGAGATGAAAGGCAAGAGAAGGATAGGACAGAGGAGAAATAGGAGGGGAAAGACTTTTGTTGTGATTCATGAGACGAGGAATGGGAAAAGATGGGTTCAGTGGGGAAAATGAGAAAGGGGACTCTGCTGCACCTCTCTCTTCTGCCCGGCTTGTCTGCTGGAGCTCTCTCTTCTGCAGCTCCTTCTCTTCTACTCTTCTGAAGCTTTCTCTTCTGCTCTCATCTGCCGCAGCTCTCTTCTGCAGCTCTCTCTTCTGCTCTCTTGTCTGGAGGGGAAAGAAAAGAAAAACAGCAAGTTAGTTGTTTTAATGCTGCTGAGATTTTGAAAGAGGAAGTTCCAGACCCTCCCAACCCCCATGCCATCACTTACCTAGTGTTATCCGACTGGAGGACGCTTTGTTTAATGATCCCTCTGGACTGCCAGTTGTTTTCCATGGTCTAGGATACAGAAACAGAGGGACATTTTGACTTCAGAGGCTCAGCAGAAACACCCACTGAGGAAAAAAGGCAGTGGTGAGGTGCAGTGGGGGAGGGGGAAGGGGGATACTGTAGTCTGTTGCAGATGAGGTCCCATAGCTGGGGTGCTGGAGCCTCTAGACACAGAAGGACTGCAGGCTGTGGAATTATTTTTATTTCAAACCCACGAGACTGTAGTCCTACCGCATCTGGAGGTGCAGTGATGGTGGTGGAGACACATCAGATGGCTGAGGGAGACCGGGATGGAGCTTAGGTGGGAGAGGCAGAGCTGGGAGAGGCAGCTTCGACTGGAGCTTAGGTGAGAGAGGCAGAGTGAGGTTGTGGGTCTGGGCCAATGGCCATGTTCATTGGGGCATGGCCCCCACCCACCAGAAGATGTTCCACCCTCCCAAAGCCCTCTGCACATCTTCCTGGGGGCGGGGGCGGCCACCCCATGCATGTAGGGCTGATGTGTGTGTGTGTGTGTGTGTNAGATGTCTGCTCCCTCCTCCCCTCTCCACATTTTCCCTCCAAACCCCAACTGCCACAGCACTAATAATGAAAATGATAATGACATTGTTGTTTTCGTTTCTCGTTATCATTTTTGGTATCGTTATTGATATCGATACTATTATTGTTATAGTAGTAGTAGTAGTTTATTATTATGCGTAGCCATTGGCCATAGCATGTTATTGTTATAGTTATCATTAGGGGTGGGACTTGTTTAAAAAACTGGTTAACGGTTTTATCGGATACCGGATCTCCGAATATCAGTTTATCGGATTAAATCCGGTATGCCGGTACCGTTTTTTTCCCCATTGAATTCAATGAGGAATTTTCCCCATTGAAATCAATGGCAGAAAAACTGAAAATACCTGTAAAAAAGACAACAATTCTCTTTTAAACAGTTAACTAACATATATTTTACTTTGTACTCAGCGCAGACTCACACTTATCCCTGTCCCCCCCCTCCCCGGGCCCCAGTAAACCCCCCATAGTTTATTTCAAAATGTGCTTGTTTTTTGTTCAACCTAGCATAGTGACATCAGCACTCTAATCCAATAACCCAATAATAATCTATCCAATAATCCAAAATCACAGCAAGACAATCCATAATCTAATAATCCTCCACACACACACACACACAACAATCCAATAATCCAAATCCACAACAATTAAAAAATAATCAAATAATCCAAAATCACAGCAAAACCAAGAGTAAGCCCGTCCCAACCCCCATGTCATCACTTACCTAACGTTATATGACTGGAGTACTAGTACTCTTGGTTTAATGATCTCCTCTCGAATGCCAGTTGTTTTCCATGGTAGACTTACACAAGGCTACAGACACAGAGAGAGACCTATTGACTTCAATAGGCTCAGCAGAACACCCACTGAAGTCAACAGGCAGCACTGCATCATGCAGTGCACTGCTGGCAGTGTAACATATTGAATTCTTCTGTTGCCATTGCAGTCCAGGGTCATCGCTGGAGGCCTCTAGACAGACACAGTCAGACTCCAGGGTGTGGAATTATTTTTATTTCAAATCCACAGGCCTGAAGTCAAACCAAACTGTGTCTGGAGGTACTGGGGAGGGGACCCATCAGATGGATGAGGGGGACTGGGTTGGAGCTGAGGTGGGAGAGGCAGCTTAGGCTGGAGTTTACCTGCCACGGTTTCTTGCTATCTTCTTGGTGGCAGTCTGGCAGCCCTTTATCTATTTTAAGACTGTAACCCTGTATCTACTCTCAACCTTTTCTTCGCTAGACTAAACAATCTCATTTTCTTAACTCGTTCTGCATATTACTTCTCCCCTGTGTTTACTGTCTGTCTACCCCAAATCTTCTCTTCACTAGGCTAAACAATATCAATTTCTAAACCCTTTCCACATATTACTTCCCCAAAAGTAGATCATGTTGACATCGCCTACTTTCATCCTGAACCTCCGAATCCTCGATCTTCGTGCCCTCCTTGGTCACCTGTAGTCTTATGAAGGTGTAGGATTCGGGATACAAGCCTTCCTTCAGTCTTGGAGGACTGAGTTAACTCCCAGTTCTGCGACAAGCCAAAATAGAAGAGATGAAAGGCAAGAGAAGGATAGGACAGAGGAGAAATAGGAGGGGAAAGACTTTTGTTGTGATTCATGAGACGAGGAATGGGAAAAGATGGGTTCAGTGGGGAAAATGAGAAAGGGGACTCTGCTGCACCTCTCTCTTCTGCCCGGCTTGTCTGCTGGAGCTCTCTCTTCTGCAGCTCCTTCTCTTCTACTCTTCTGAAGCTTTCTCTTCTGCTCTCATCTGCCGCAGCTCTCTTCTGCAGCTCTCTCTTCTGCTCTCTTGTCTGGAGGGGAAAGAAAAGAAAAACAGCAAGTTAGTTGTTTTAATGCTGCTGAGATTTTGAAAGAGGAAGTTCCAGACCCTCCCAACCCCCATGCCATCACTTACCTAGTGTTATCCGACTGGAGGACGCTTTGTTTAATGATCCCTCTGGACTGCCAGTTGTTTTCCATGGTCTAGGATACAGAAACAGAGGGACATTTTGACTTCAGAGGCTCAGCAGAAACACCCACTGAGGAAAAAAGGCAGTGGTGAGGTGCAGTGGGGGAGGGGGAAGGGGGATACTGTAGTCTGTTGCAGATGAGGTCCCATAGCTGGGGTGCTGGAGCCTCTAGACACAGAAGGACTGCAGGCTGTGGAATTATTTTTATTTCAAACCCACGAGACTGTAGTCCTACCGCATCTGGAGGTGCAGTGATGGTGGTGGAGACACATCAGATGGCTGAGGGAGACCGGGATGGAGCTTAGGTGGGAGAGGCAGAGCTGGGAGAGGCAGCTTCGACTGGAGCTTAGGTGAGAGAGGCAGAGTGAGGTTGTGGGTCTGGGCCAATGGCCATGTTCATTGGGGCATGGCCCCCACCCACCAGAAGATGTTCCACCCTCCCAAAGCCCTCTGCACATCTTCCTGGGGGCGGGGGCGGCCACCCCATGCATGTAGGGCTGATGTGTGTGTGTGTGTGTGTGTGTCCGACTGCGTGCGCCGTGTGGGAGTCAGAGTGAAGGGCCCCGTTGGGGCGTTCCATTGAAGGCACAGAGGAGGAGTGCAATGGATTAGCCATGCTGGGGCGCTCCACTCCAGTATGTGTGTGTGAGAGAGTGGGAGGTTGATGGGGAGGGCACTCCAGGAGGGGGGCTGGGTGGGGCTGTGTCATTGGGGAGCGGCCCCCATCCCCCGGAAGATGTTCTGCCCTCCCAAAACCCTCTTCACATCTTCCAGGAGGTGGGGGAGGCCACCCCACGTGTGTAGGGCCGATGTGTGTATGTGTGTGTGACTGCGTGCGTCATACAGGAGTCAGAGTGAAGGGCCCTGCTGGGGCATTCCATTGCAAGCACCGAGGAGGAGTGTAATGGATTAGCCCTGCTGGGGCGCTCCACTCCAGTGTGTGTGTGTGAGAAAGTGGGAGGTTGATGGGGAGGGCACTCTAAGAGGGGGGCTGGGCTGGGCTGTGTCATTGGGGTGCGGCCCTCACGCCCTCTCAAAGCCCTCTGAATGTCTTCCTGGGGGTGGGGGAAGCCACCCCACGCGTGTAGGGCCAATGTGTGTGTGTGTGTGTGTGACTGCGTGCGCCATGCGGGAGTCAGAGTGAAGGGCCCTGCTGGGGTGTTCCATTGCAGGCACCGAGGAGGAGTGCTATGGATTAGCCCTTCTGGGGCACTCCACTCCGGTGTGTGTGTGTGTGTGTGTGTGAGAGAGAGAGAGAGTGTGTGTGTGCATGTGTGTGTGATGATGAGGTTCCCAAAGAGGAACCCCAGTGGGGCGAAACAGCTCCAGCAAGAGCTGGCAATTATTGGCCCTGAAAAATAACTCCTTGCCCTTCCTGGTGGAATAGGATCGAAGGAGGCAATAATAAATTGTTGGCCGGCAATATATGGGAATTAAGTAGTTTTTCTACTACTTTTCCCTGGTGGAGTGGTTGGACTGGGACATCACCATGCTGCGGGTGCCATGCTGGCTGTGTAAACCGAGGCCTCCTGCTGCTCTGAGCTCATCAATGACACCGCTGACCAAACTGCAGGCTGATGTAATTGCCTGAATCTTGTCAGGATCTGCACAGGTGCAGGGGAGTGAAGGTAGCAGGAGAGGATATCCCCTGGGGCTGGGCAATTACATCAGGTCCCCCAGTCAAAGGTATCGCCCTCCAGGAACCCAAGAAGAGGAAGTTTAGTCTTGAGAAAGACTAACTCTTCCACTGTCCTTGCGTCCATTTTGGCACGATGTGGGGTCACGATGTCTCCTGCCACACTGAACACCCACTCCGAGGATACACTCGTGGGAGGACATGAGATGTATCGCACTGCTACCTTTGAAAGCGGGGGTCACACATGCACCTTCTGTGACCAGTAGTACATAGGGATCAGCGAACAGATCGCGGTTCGGGTTCGGCTGTTCGGTTTGGCTGCGTTCAGTTAGTCCGTTCCGTTCGGATGCATTTGGTTTGTTCGTTCGGTTCGTTTGCCGAGTTCGGGTTCGGCTGTTCGGTTCGGTCATCCGAACAGGCCATTCTGTTAGGCCGTTTGGCTGTTCGGCCATTCAGGAAGTGTTGTTATGGTTTTGTTTTTTTTTATATGGTTTTTTGGTTTTTTATTGGGTTTTATATTGTTTTATTTTTTTTTATTTTTATTTTGGTTTTTATATGGGGTTTTCTTATTTTTTTTTAATCTAATATTATATATATCTGTCTACACTAAATCTAACTGCTATTAACTATTCTAAATGCTATGAACTAAATGGATTATCTAATAAGTACACAGACCTA
>QEPC01013194.1:4023222-4042076 GCA_003113815.1 Sphenodon punctatus | reverse complement strand
CTCCCACTCTCTACATTATCGCTGTCGCACTCTCAGGATCAGGTAATCAACCGTTCAATTAGCAGGCACTCCAGGGGCGGTCTCACAGGGCAAGCTCTGTTCACCAGCAAGGGAGCTCTGTCCCACCCTCCCTTATCAGCAGAGTTGCAGCGTGCTTCTGATGCAGGCGTGCTGAGCATCGGGGCAGCGGCCGTGGGGGCGTGGCCGTAGGACGTGCCGCCGTGCAGGGAGAGGCCGGCCCTGTCTGGGCAGGGGCGAAGTGTTGCGGTAAGGCCAGGGGCGTGGCCCCAGGTCAGGATGCTGTTTCTTCCGGGTAGGCAGGGGGAGGCCCGCTTGCTGCCACGGGGCGGAGGTCACGGGGTTCGGCCGTTGCCGAGGATCACGGGGGCCGCGGGGATTGCGTTGTTGTGGGGTCTGGGGGCACGCCCTCTGCCGCTGCCCAGAGTCTCAGGGCTAGTTTCCTCCTTGTGTACGTGCCCCTCCATCTCCTCAGGCCCCAGGGCCTGACACCAACAGTTGCACGCACGCACACCTTCAGCAGTCTGTGGATCCTTCCAGTGTCCAAGCCTGCTGTAAAATGGCTGGCCAAGCACAAGGTCCAGAAGGTCCCCAAGAAATAAAAAAAAACACACCAAGATTATTGGCCAGCGCCAGCAGCCAGTCAAGTGTCCACAATCATCAGTACCCCTAAGGAAACCTTCAGGATTGGATGCCATTTTTGTTTTCAAAAAAGTCAACCAATCCAAGGCAGGGTAAAAAAGGGCACCCAATGTAACCATTTGCACCTCAGGGAGGGGGCAGGGAGGGACTCAAACTCTACTCTGCAAAACAAAAACCTGTGCCAACTGCCACCTAGCCATTAAAAAAAATCCGGTAACCGATACCAATGGAAAGATCCAGTATGGCCGGTTTTATCAGTTCGATCGGATTAAATCCAATACTGCAAAAACCGGCAGTCTCGGTTCTCGGGAGAACTGAACTTCCCACCCCTAGTTATTATTATCATCAATATCGTTACCAATATGGGTATTCTCTGTTGTCATTTTTGGTATTCTCAGTTGTTGTTTTCATTATCATTATTCTTGGTTGTCATTTTTGTTATTGCAATAACGAAAACGAAAACAATTTTTGTTATCGTTTGTCTCATAAAGAAAACAACATGCACACTCCTAGTTTAAATGCACCCTACACAGCTTTTCCTAGCAGCGTGTTGAAGAACATGCTTATCTGGCTGCTCATCTAAAAGCAGCCTCAGTATGCAGCAAGGAACAGGCTATTTGGCAGTGGTGTAGAGTGAAGGATTTAAAGCAGACAGACAGGAATTGGGACATACAGACTGGAAATGGGTGAAAACACACCACCCAATGTCTTTAGACACAACGTTAGCCACATGAATAGGGAAAACACTCAAATGCCACACCCAAGACATCCATGCAACCAACAAGGAGTTAATTAGAGGCTAACGGGGGGCAGACCAGTGGTCAAAAATAGTGATGGTGCTTAGACACAACACACAGTCACGAGGCAAACATCTTAAACAGCCAGTCTCTGGACCTTTCCACATAGGCACACGTGTGGGTGGTGGTGCATGCATGCTCCCACGATCCACCTATCTCCACCAACCTCCACCCATCACCCATGCATGGAGTAACAGGCTCCAATGCTGGTTGCTCTATGTGTGGAGATGGGTGAAGGTGGGTGTGCACCCATGGGATGCACTATATATATATAGTTAGAAGAATCCACATTGATGGTGATCCAACAGAACCATTTTCAATCACAAACATCATGAAGCAAATCTGTGTCGTGTTCCACATTGTTTTAGCTTATTTTTTGCTTGAATGCTAGTGGATGCACTAAATGGTTCTTCACATGGTATTACCATACATTTCTGCACTGGTAGGTATATATATATATAAATAAATAAATAAAATATTATTTTATCAAATTTAGTACCCCGCTCCTCCTGCCATAGGCAGCCCGGTGTGGCTTACAAGAATAAAAACATATAAAATTCGCTTTAGGCCCTGCAGACAATAATAAAACAGTAAATAAATACCAGCAACCTATTGCTTTCCACTGCAAGAAGTATTGGCACTAATATTTATTTTTATACCAAGTACTAAAGAATAAATGGCTTTTCATACCAATTGATAATGGAGTTACGGCAATCTACATCTGCTGAGAAACTATCCCAACACATATAATAATGATAACATTGTTACACATATATGTAATGGTGATTGTTTAAAAAAATTATTTATGAGAAATACATTTTTTGAAGACTTAATTTAAAAAGAGGTCAGATCCCATTTAGCACCTCAGCCATAGGCAGCTTCTTTCAGAAGAGAGTAGTTAACGTGAAGTCTACATACTCTTGTCAAAAAAGGGAGAAAATATAAAGTACATTTCTCCATAAAAAAACCTATAATATTAATGGGACTATCTCTAAAACAGAAGAGATATAATAGAGAAGATATAATAGAGATGAGCTTGTTCAGTTGGAGACTGCTGTTGCTGAGTGCTGCTGTGTTTGGAACTGGGCTAGCACCAGCCTCAATACACGATTGCCAGCACCTTCCCCCTGCTTTACAGGTACATACAGAGTGCCCTCCGGCCTCAAGCAAAGGGTGACACCAAAGGGTGTCAGCCGTTGGCATGCCGTTAGTGGGCTGAAGTGGCTATCGCCTGGAACTGTACTACATTGGCACTTGCAGAGAACCTCTCATAGATCCCAATCAAGTTTCTGGTAGATCTCTGTGGTTTTGTTAAGATTGTGGCGTAATTTTGTTATTTTTGCTGCTGTTGGTTTTTATGGTAGAGATTTTGTTCAATTTATTAGTGTATCAATTTTTATGTATTTTGGAAAATTATTGCTTGACTTTGAGATGCCACTTTAAGAAGTTTAGTTTCCTGACAGATTTCTATTATTTGCCTCACAGTAATTATTTGTATTAGAAATTGTCCTCTGAATTTAATTGTATTTTTGTTGCTCCATGTTAGAATTCTTATAGGATGGCTAGAGACCTATTAAGTGTTAAAGTGTTCCATTAGCGATCCAATGTAGTCTCCCAATGGAAAAAAACTGAACATTTTACCCAGCGATTGTTAATCAAACAAGTAGGGGCTATGCAGGACCCTTGTGTGGGTCCTGTTTCCCAACAATCTGAGTTTGTTAATGAGAATGTACTTTTGCTAAGCCCATTGATGACCATTTGGAATTCATCTGACTCTTCTTCGATTGTAATAACGTTTTGGTTCAAGCAGCCTCAAGGAGGCTGTGGTCTGACCCCTCCTCAATAAACCATCTCTTGATGACAGGCCTCTCTCTAACCTTCCCTTTTTATGGAAGGCTATTGAACGGGTGGTGGCCTGGCAACTGCAGACACATCTGGGCTGCACCGGTTTTCTTGATCCCATGAAGTCGGTCTTTCAGGAACAGGAACAGTCTACTAATGAGACTGTTCCTTTGCTAACCTCATTGATGACTATTTGGAACTCATCTGACTCTTCTTTGATTGGTTGTAGCAACTTTTTGGTTCGGAGTAACTCAGCAGTTGTTTTTTCAAGCCCATCACATCAAATAGAGCAGGACAATTTCAGTCAACAGGCTTCTGTACACTCAGCTTGCCAGAAGAGTTCCTTTCTTTCATCAGCGACAACTGTTGAAGTGCATTTAGTTAATAAGCCATCGCACTTTCAATCACCTTGCCAACTTTGTCCCGTACTAAAGAGCAAAGTTGATTTCATCAAACAAGATATTGCTGAAATCAAGAGCTCCTTTTTTGATTTCAAGGTTATGTTGGTAGCCTATGACAAGGAGGGCAAGATACAAAAAATACTGATTTGACCCTCCACCAAGGACATCTGATTAGGGATGGGACTATCGGCGAATTATCGGTTACTGGTTTTATCGGTATCGGATTAATCCAATATCAGATTTATCGGTATATCGTTTTTTTAACATTGCTGATTTTTTTTTATCTTTAACATTGCGGCCATTGTTAAAATGGCCGCAATGTTAAAGATCCAAAAATCAGCAATGTTAAAAAACTGATATAACAATACCGATATTATCGGTATTATCGGATTAATCCGATATCACCAATTATCAGTATTATCAGATTAATACGATACCGATAGTCCAATCCCTACATCTGACCCACTTCCTATTAATCTTAAAACAGATACTTTATCTTCTGGAAATAACAACAAGTGTGATTTTTGTTTGAAAGTACAAGATAAGGATAGAGAGGAGTGCTTAGGGGTAGTATACACATAATAGCCGTACCATCCAGCAGGTTCTACGCAAGTCTGCTCCAAGCTGTTTGAATGATAAATTTGAGTTGTTGTATGATCTGCATGAGCTGTCTTCTGCTAGCCAAAATTATGTTTGGAAAGAGGTATGGGCTTTTTATAAGCCCCCAGCAGGCATTGCAGCGCCCAGAAAGCCCCTCCAGGTGAGCAGGGCCCCACCCCATAGCCACAAGCCAAAGGTGCACGCCCGCGCCCAGCAGGCGGCGCCCGAAGGGCGGCGACAAAAGGGCGCTGGCCGTTTTGAGGCCGTTGTGCGGCCGGAGCGAGGACAGCGAGGGGCCACCCCCCTGACAGCACGCACACGACACCTGCAGGCCTGGACTCCCCCCGATACTGAACAGGTAATACCTATGATGCCTCCCTATACCTCCCTCACCTCCTCGCCCTCTCTCACCTCCCTCCTTCTAGCCTCTCTCACGCACCCCCTCCTTCTCCCTCTCCCTTCACCAGCAGCCTTTCTCCAGCCAACCTACCCCTTATCCTCACCCACGCCCATCCCCCCTCCCCACCCTCATCCCCCCTTACCCATTCCCCCTAGGCCTAAACCCGGCCGTTCCCCATCCCCCAACCTCATCCGCATCCCCTGCCTTCCCAAACACCAATTGCCTTTTTCCTGCTCCCTCTGGAACTGCCGCTCGTCCGTGGCTAAAGCTCCCTTCATCCACGATCTCTTCCTCTCTCGCCCCTTTCAACTCCTGGCTCTTACGGAAACCTGGATCACGCCCTCCAACTCTGTTACCCCGGCTGCTCTATCCTCCGGGGGCCTGTCGTTCTCTCACCGCCCCCGCCCTGAGGGCCTGGGTGGTGGTGTGGGCTTGCTCCTTGCTAAGCACTGCCAATTCAAAACCCTCTCCCCTCCCCCCTCCTCCTCCTTCCCTTCCTTTGAGGCCCACTCTGTGCGCTTATACTCCCCTCTACACCTTCGGGTTGCTGTCATCTACCGCCCCCCGGGTTCCCTCTCCTCTTTCCTCCCGGACTTTGAATCCTGGCTCACCTTCTTCCTCTCCGATGATATCCCCACTCTTATCCTTGGTGATTTCAACATTCACGTTGACACGCCCTCCGCCCCCTCTGTTTCCCGCTTTCTCTCTCTCGCTTCCTCCTTTAATCTCCGACTCTGGACCGACTCCCCCACTCATACTGACGGCCATTCCCTCGACCTCGTCTTCACTCGAAACTGTTCTCTAACTGACCTCTCCTTTGACCCCTTCCCTAGTTCTGATCACTTCCTCGGCTCCTTCAGCCTTTCCCACCGACCCCCCTCCGCCTCCCCCTCTATGCGCCCCTTCCGCAATATGCAGGCCCTTACTCCCTCGGAGTTTGCCGCACATCTTTCCCCCCTTCTCCCCCCCGTTTTCGCCTCCTCCTCCCCTGACTCTGCTGTCTCTGCTCTCAACGCTTCTCTCTCCTCGACCCTTGACTCTCTTGCCCCCCCCTCTGCTCGCCCCGTCCGCCCCCTCGACCCCCGCCCCTGGCTTACCCCTGCCATCCGCTACCTCCGCTCCTGCGCCCGGGCTGCCGAACGCCTCTGGCGCAAATCCCGCTCCCTCCCTGACTTCCTCCATTACAAATTCTCCCTCTCCTCCCTCTCCTCGGCTATCTCCCTAGCTAGGCAGCGCTATTATGCCTCTAGGATCGAATCTTTCTCCCGCGACCCTCGCCGCCTTTTCTCTACTTTCGACTCCCTTCTCAAACCCCCCTGCCCTCCCCCGCCCTCTTCCCTTGCTGCTCGGGATCTTGCGTCGTTCTTCACCTCCAAGATTGACAAGATCCGTCGGGATATTGCCTCCCGCCCCCCTCCGCCCCCCGCTCCCCTCCCGCCCCCTCCCCCGCCCCCCTCCCTCCTCGCATCCTTCCCTCCTGCCTCTCTCCAGGAAATCTCTGCTCTTCTCTCTTCATCCAACCCCTCCACCTGCCCCCTTGACCCGATCCCCTCCCGCCTCCTGACCTCTATTGCTCCCACTGTCGCTCCCCCCCTTCTGCATGTTGTCAATCTCTCCCTTTCCACAGGCTCCTTCCCCTCTGCCTTCAAACATGCCACTGTCTCCCCCATCCTCAAAAAGCCTACCCTGGACCCTTTCGATCCCTCTAGTTACCGGCCGGTCTCCCTCCTTCCCTTTGCTTCGAAGCTCCTGGAACGTGTCGTCTACTCCCGCTGCCTGAACCTCCTCTCTGCCAACTCCTCCCTCGACCCTCTCCAGTCCGGCTTCCGCCCCCTCCACTCTACTGAAACTGCCCTGGCCAAGATCACCAATGATCTACTTGTCGCTAAATCGAAGCGCCACTACTCCGTTCTTGTCCTCCTTGACCTCTCTGCCGCCTTTGACACTGTCGACCACTCGCTCCTCTTGGACTCCCTTTACTCTTTGGGCTTCCGTGGCTCTGTCTTTGACTGGTTCTCCTCCTACCTCTCTGACCGCTCCTTTAATGTCTCCCTCCCCGAGTCGACCTCCCCCTCCCTTCCCCTCTCGGTTGGGGTTCCCCAAGGTTCTGTCCTTGGCCCTCTCCTCTTCTCTATCTACACCCGGTCCCTTGGTGAAATTATTGCCTCCCACGGGTTCCAATACCATCTCTATGCTGATGACACCCAACTCTATCTCTCTACCCCCTCTCTCTCCTCCTCTGTCCGCTCACGCCTCGTCGACTGCCTCTCTGATATCTCCGCCTGGATGTCCCGACGCCAACTCAAACTGAACATGGCCAAGACTGAACTCCTCATTTTTCCTCCCTCCCCCTCCTCTCCCTCTGACCTGACCGTCTGCATTGATGGGGTCACCATCCGTCCTGTTCTCCGTGCCCGCAGCTTGGGCTTCATTTTTGACACGCACCTCTCCTTTAAACCTTACATTGACTCTGTGGCCAAATCCTGCCGATTCGCTCTCCTCAACATTGCCCGCATTCGCCCCTTTCTATCTGTCTCCTCGGCCAAAATCCTTGTTCATGCCATGGTTATCTCTCGCCTCGACTACTGCAACCTCCTCCTTGCTGGCCTCCCTCGCTCCCACCTGTCCCCCCTTGTGGCGATCCAAAACTCTGCCGCCAAGGTCATTCACTCTGCCCGTCGCTTCGACCATGTGACGCCTCTCCTCCTCTCCCTTCACTGGCTCCCCCTTCCTGAACGTATCCTGTTCAAACTCCTGGTTTTCACGTTCAAATCGCTCCATGACCAAGCTCCCCCTTACCTCTCGGACCTAATCGCCCTACGCGCTCCTGCGCGCGCTCTCCGCTCTTCCGCTGTCCCCTCCCTCGCTCTCCCTCGCTTCTCCTGCTCGCCCAACCGCCTTCGTCCCTTCTCCCTCGCTGCCCCGCATGCCTGGAACTCCCTCCCTGCCGACGTCCGCCTCGCCTCCTCCCTCCGCTCCTTCAAATCCCTCCTCAAGACCCACCTTTTCCATGCTGCCTTTCCCAATGCCCTCTAGTCTTTCCCCTTGCTCTTACTGTCAGCCCTCCTCTGCTGACTGCTGCTACCGACCACCTTGTAACCAAGCCAAGTACACGCACCTGAGACTTCGCATCCGCCTGAATGTTTGTTTGTCTTCTCCCATGTCTCTCCCGCTGTCCCCTCTCCTTGTCTCCCCCTCCTTGTCTTTTAGATTGTAAGCCACAGGTAGGGACCGCAGCTGATTATATGTTCTGTACAGCGCCAGGTTGTTACTGGCGCTTTATAAATGTTTAATAATAATAATAATAATAAAGTCCTTAGAAGGAAATATGAAACTCAAGCCTCATTACAGAGATGGACTAATTTATTGTTAGAACGGGCAGTATTTTATTCCTTGCCGAGAGACCAGATGGTTAGGGCATATAAACCCCTTTTAGACTAAGGAATAAGGCTGAAGTAATCCTTAAGGATGATTGGACCATAAGGGAAATTTGGGAGATTAATAGGTTGCTGGACTATTGAGGCTGTCCCATATCTAAAGTTAGGAAAGGAATTTTATTGGGCATGTTGCAGGAGTCTGGGAAGATGACAACAAGTTAATATAGGAGGACAAGAAGTTTCCCCCCCCTAAACTGCTGCAGATTGTGTTAACGACAGCTTTACTAGTCAGTTGAGAACCACTCAGGACTCAGTCAAGCAGGACAAGTACATAGGTATGACAGAAGGTTGTGGTCGTGGTGCAGTGGGTTGTGTATATATTTTATTGAGTCCCAAAATGTTTGGTACAATTTTGGAAACATGGCTTAAATCAGTCTAAATGTATTAAGAAACTCAAATCCACAAGTTGCCATTTTCAAATTTTACCCTATGTACCAATTGGGGGGCCCAATATCAGGTGTTCTCAAAAATAGCTAAATTCATATATGTAATATGATTTTTTAAAGTTTGCATATCAATAATGAGAATATTGTTTTCATGAAAAAAGTCAACTTTGAGTTTTTGATGGCAATACATGTTAGGCCCTTCTGAACACAAATTGCCCATTTCTGTTGGTCTGTCTGTTCATATGTATGAGAAAGTAGAGTGAAGTTCTGACCCCTTTCCAATTCCTGGACATGGATTTGTGCAAGAGAGTTCTGAAGCTAGAGTACTTAGATACTCTGTACAAGGACAAGTGGATCTTCTGTCCTGGATTGGGGGAGTTGCAGAGCCTCTCTCTCCTCCCTTTGCTGACCTGTCAGTGTCTCCTCCATCTCCTCATTCCTTGAATTCGAACTACTAGCTTGTGTGTGTGCGTGTGCGTGTGTGTGTGCATGTGCGTGTGTTGGAGCATGAAGGACTTGTGGGGAAGCTCTGTTTAGCTGCTCTTATGGGCTTTGGGCACTGGGAGGGAGGCATTTTTCAGCACTAGGAGAGTGCATCCCACACTTTCTCCTTGCAGTGAGACACTCTAAGGGGGAAGCCTTTGCACTTTACAGGTGGGTTCTGGTTACAGTGGCTGGGGGTCACAGAGCTAAAGGGGATGGAGCAGCTGTGAAATGAGGGACCTCCCTCACTTAGGGGGACTTGTGATGCTGGATCCCTATTTTGTGTTTTTTCTTTTGCAGGTATATTTTACTTCTTTTTCAGAAGCACAAATTTAGTCTCTCTGTTCTCCATAGATTCTTGCTCAGAAAATGAATGTTTTAAAGTATTCAACCGGAGACTTTGGGGAATCCAGTAGTCTAAAAAGGTTTTTTAAATGAATAATTAACAATAAAGATGTATATTTTTTTAAACGATGATAAATGCAGAATTTGATGTTTCTACTCAGAAAATGTTGGGGTTTTTTAAATCAGAGAATTTCTAATTTTTTGGCAGAGAAAACTAGGAACCCTGCTGATCAGGTTTTGTGGGATGAATTTCAATCAGCCACACCTGCCCAGGCGGTCGATGTCCTGGGGTCTTTTGGGGCCACATCTTGTGAATTAGACCCTTGCCTGTCCTGGTTGGTTAAGACCTCCAGGGAGACGTTAGGGCCGGTGCTTGATGGGGTCATTCGGGAGGGGAGGGCAATCCATTACCCTCCCCTCCCGAATGACCGGCAAGTTACCGGCCTTTCTCTAACCTTCCCTTTTTAGGCAAGGTTATTGAACGGGTGGTGGCCAGGCAGCTGCAGGCACATCTGGGCCACACTGGTTTTCTTGATTCCATGCATTCAGTCTTTCATCAAGGTTACAGCATGGAGACAGCATTGGTGGCCTTGGTCAACAGTCTCCTAGTAGAGCTCAATAGCTCAATAACCTTGATGAAACTAGATGACTCCCTTAATCCAGCTAAGGACAAGAGACACATAATTCACCTTCTAGAAGATCTCGGTAAGACTGGCATCATCCAATCACCACAACCTGAACTGCCACCAAAACATACCCAGGAACATTTTGATGGCTCACACACCTGCCTGATCACTGACGGAATGGCTCTGGAGCAGGAGCAGATGGCACTTAGCAACTTTAAGACCTGTAAGGAACATGCAGAAGCTTATGTGAAGCATATTTTGATGCCAAGGGTTGCTGTTATTACCAGGTTTGTGTGGTTTTTTATAACTATGCTAATGAGTTTTCACTCAAGGATGCTACATGAGAGTGGTGTGCTGGCAAGTCAAACTCCATCAGATCTTACAAAGTGGAAGATTCAACACTTATCATTGATTCAAAGATGTTTTTCCTGAGAAGTGCAACCAAGGACTCACTCATGCTGTACCTTGCACAACAACTTATCAGCAACTGCACAGTGCATGTAGTGATAGTGACCTACAAGAATGTCATGACCAGGGACCCGAGTTGACTGCACCAAAAAATCTTAAATTCTGCAACCAGTGAAGCCAAATTCTGCAAATTCACCGCGAGCATTAATATTTGCATAATTAACTTGATTTGCATAACTATGCATGCTGGGAAGCAAATTTACAATAGGTTTGACACAGAATCACAACTTTGCTAATCAAACACAACTCAAATCCTCTGGAATTTCAGCACCTCCCTCACGCAAACATAGGGCCTTCAGACCCCGCTCACCAACAATTAATCTCCCAGGGGCCTATTTACCCTTGCGTCATGGTCAGGAGGATTGGCTGATTCTGCGAGGATTCTGTGAGAATTGAATGATTCTGCGAGGATTGACTGATTCTGCAAAAATCACTGCAAATTGCAGCAACGCAGTCAACTCGGGTCCCTGGTCATGACAAACAGGACTTGTACTACAAGTGGTGTAAGTTCACATGAGGAATCTGATACATTGATGATCTTGCATGCTGTTGAGGTGGCCAAAGCAGGTTTAACAGTACACATCTACTCCCAGAACACAGACGTCTTGCTGTTAGCTGTATGTAGAGTACCTGAGCTTGGCCAACGTGCAGTTCTTATCATGGGTACACTTGAGCATCTCCAGCAAGTGCTTCTACAACCAATATATGATGCATTCAATCCAACAAGAGTATCTGTGCTAATGCAATGCCATACTCTGACCGGCTGTGACACCACTGGTCACATACAAGGCAAGGGGAACACAGGATGATTCACAGCATTCATGCCAGCTAGTCCAGATGTTCTATCAGTGCTTTCTTGACTTGGCGAAGGAGATGAGTCTTCGGAGGCTGTATTTAAGCAATGTGAAGAATTCTTGTGTGGTGTCTTCTGCAAAAAAAAGGGCCATAATTACACGGGCAAACAAGTTGAGATGACATATGTTCAAAAGAGATCAGTCCTGACCAAGGTGTTGACAAGTTTCCACTGACCCCTGGTGTCTGAAACGAACACATATGTCGAGCTCATGTGCAATCTAGCATTTGGTCTCAGGACCTAATTCTTCATCCCAAAGTTTCAGACACTTTGAAGAATGGATGGGAACAGGCTGATGGAAAGTTTTTGCCTAACGTGTCAAAGGTACCACCAGCTTCAGCATCTATAATTCAGTTAGTGAGGTGCAACTGAGGTAAAGGGAACCCTGAATCTACACAAATGTGTTAATAAGGAAGATGTTCTTGCAGATCAAAAGGGCTCCCGTTTTGGACTGTGTGCGTGCGTCAAGGGAATGAGGTGTGTTTCAACATGGAGAGCATTGTTTCTCATGAGGATTCTGAAGATTATTAGTTAAAAAAAGACTAGAATTACAAAACAGACAATTTCATTGATTTCAATAATAGCTTACATGTGCATATGTAGTTACAATTGTATATGCTGTTTTGGATAAAAAGGGTAGGGATGCTGATAGAATCATCAGCAAGCCTCTCAATACAGGAAATACAGTGACAGTTTGTTGTGAGGGGCCCGTTAGCTTAGAGCAGGTGTGCCATAACTCTAGAAGTGCTACTGGCTGTAGTAGACAGTCGAGTTCCATACAGGGTTCAATCAAGCGGGATAAGAACACAGGTATGATAGATGGCTGTGTAGACCTGTCAAATGTAAGATCTATTTTGACTACTGAGTATGGGCCTAAGCTGTTACAGGATACTGGAGGTACTCATGGTCTATATACTCCGGATGAAGCAGGGACAGTGTTTAAAGTAATTAGTGAACCCTTGGATACAGGAAATAGGATAGCAGTTTGCTGTGAGACACATATCAGTTCAAAGCAGGTGTGTCATGATTATAGAAATGGTGCTGTTTGTTGCAATTCTTTAGAGACTGAAGTACATAATTTGGAAAAGCAATGACTAGAAAATAATGAGGGTTGTCCCTATCTTAGTTTTTTTTTATCATGGGATGTGTCTTGGTTAAGGAACAAATTAGGAGATAGAGATTTTATAGAATTTATTACTAAAATGGACTGTGTGCTGTTGCAAGAAAAATGGCACACAAACATGTTTGTGAAAAGTTTCTTTTCTCTTAACTTACCCGCCACTCCCTCTGAGTCTAGAGGACACCCTTGTGGAAGCCCCTTTATTTTGATGGCTAAATGACTTAGGGTAATTTCAGACATGGCCTTTCGGCCCACCACGCTGAACCCTGGACTTGGATCCGTCTCGGATCCCAGTCCATGATCAGATGTCCGTCTGATAGCAGTGACCTCTCAGCCCCGCCCCCCCTGCTCCACTGGCCACCTTCCTCGGGTAGATGGGCGGGCGCAGCAGCCAATCAGGCTGCTGTGCCCGATCCCGTACCACAGTCTGGACCACGGTCAGGAACGGGGTGAGGTAACAGATGTTATTTTCTCCCCATTCCTGATTGTGGTTCAGCTAACCATGATTCTGGAGGTTGACTGTGATCCCGTAACGTCTGAAATTACCCTTAATCTAAGAGTTCAACAACTTTCTTCCTGTGAATATTATTGTTTAGCAATTGGACTCATGCCCCCTAACCAGATGTTTTGTGGGTGGTTATTAATGTATACATACCCCCAATTGCTTCTAAAGGTTTGCTTTTGGAAGTTTGGGAATTATTTTTTTCATATTTGGGAACTCTTAAAAATGATTTCCCTTTGGATAGGTTTACAATAGCTGGGGATTTTAATGCTAGAATGGGAGATATATATCTTGGAATGAAGAGGAGTTTTATTTACTTAATACAATTTGGGTAATTCTGTCCCCCAAATATGTGGATGTTGGACAAAATAAATCAGAACACAAGTTATACATGTTATTGTTGATTTTCAACTTTAGGACTGTGAATGGTTCATATCCTAGTATCAGTGCTAGATTGTTTACATATTTTTCTTCTCAGGTTCTAGTTTAATTGATTATGATTTGGTCAAGCCTCGATATTGACCAGCAATTAGCAATTTTCAGGTTCTATGTAGACTTGATAGTGACCATTTACCTCTGTATTTGCAGTTGGACTTGGGATATGATAAGTAATATATTGGTTTATCTGAGGGTTATTCTCCCTTGAGTAGAACATCTGTCATAAACAATGCAGAGTTTTCAGTTGTTAATAAGAGGAGGGGCCTTTTCACAAAAGACACTCTCCACCTCCCCCCCACTATACATGTTACAGGGCACCCACAGGGCAACACTGCGGCCTGCAACCTATATAGTGGATGGGCAGTGGGCGGCGAGTGTCTTGTGTTAAAAGGGCCAAGCCTGAAGTAGAATCCTAGAGTAACTGATTCTACCGAGACTGCTTTTAGATGAGCATGGTGCAGGCACGCACAACTTTTAAAAATTCTGCGGGCAGGGATTAGACATTTTACGCATTATAGCTGGCTGCATGTTCTTTTAAAACCACAAACGAAATATCCCAACATCGAGGTATTTAGTTTGCGCGACCAGCTTTAACATGCAAAATGTCTCATCTAATCCCTGTCAGCAGGATATTTAAAAGTCACGCAAGTGCACAGCACTCATATAAAAGCAGCCTAAATCTAAATTGTTGGGGGATGAACTTACTAATCTAAGGTATTAAATACCACTTCACAGGCTGAGATATTATCGATTTACTAGCATATTATAGATTCTCTACAACCTTGCCTTTTCACAGTAGTAAGTTCAGATACTAAAAAGAGGCGCTCAGCTCAAAGAGTTCCTTGGTTTGATAAGGAGTGTTCTTCTTTGAGGATCTCTGCGATTCTCACTCTTGGGATTCACTTCCTGCTCTGCAGGTACCAGAAAACCTCTAACTAGCAGTCTCCAGGCAGACTAGGCCTGAAAATAGGTCTTAAGGTGAGGGCTCCGCCCCTCCCTCCCCTCCTGCGAAAAGAGCAGGAATGTAGTCTTGCGAGAGCAGGAATCTATATATAGGAGGGAGGAGCTCTCGCCGCCTCAGTTCCTTCCAACTGCGCCACGTTGGAAGACCTCCACGTTTCTCAATGTGTTTCAGCAGTCTAATGACTTCAATTCTTCTTCTGCTTCAGTATTTACCTCAGAAGAAGACCAACTTCTATGAATGGAGAGACAGTCGCCCCTTGCGGGCGCCCCTCAGAGGTTGCGCTGTTCTTTCTCCTCAGAGATGCAGTGCCCCTTGCGGGCTCCACTCATGGGAATTACTGCTCTCTGCCACCCGGTGGAGCCACGGGCATCAAAGGTGACAGCATTTCCTGTCCTGTTTGGGCAAGGGACATTACTCTCGCAAGTGCCCTCATTGTGCCTCCCTCTCGGTTCGCACCAAACGCACTCGAGTCTTGTGTCTCCTGGACCTGTTGACTCCGCAGGCTCTGGCAGCAATAGTGAGTACGTCCAGCCCCTCAGACAGGCCTTTAGCTCCTACTGGCATGGCGGAGCAACCCCAAGACTCATCTTCCTACCGCCGCCGCCTGCCTCGGCACTGGCATGGGTACCATCCCTGTCAGTTGCTTTGACTCTCAGTACCTCTATACCTACTCCCATTGAGTCAGCTGGTAGGACCCCTACCATCTCCCCCCAAAAAAAAAGAAAAAGAAAAGAGAGAGAGAGAGGCAGGCTGAAAAGGGGGAAGAAAGAAGCGGTCTCTCAGTGCTGACACTCCGCTCAGAACCTTCCAGGAGGAGACCATATTTTCCGAGCCCATAGAGAGCACGGAACCATCTCCGAGTGTCTATTCACAGGCTGCCTCACCACGGTCCAGCTGTGACACGGGTGAGTGAGCAGCAGCTCTCCCCGGCGCTCCGGCCTAATGTGCCTCATCACAGTTGCTCCCCTGAGGGACACGGCTGACACCAACGGTACCATTCCCGTGCTCCCACCTAATGTGCCTCGTCGCAACCGCTCCCCTGAGGAACACTGCCAACACCAATGGTACCATTCCCACTCTCGATCCCCTAGCCACAGTCCAGCATGGGAATTACCTTACCAGACCTTTGACTATTCCCACAGAGGGACTGCTCATGTGGATCGCAGATCCAGATCTATGATCTTCTGACTACTGGTACCATAGGTACCAGGGAGCCTGGTACCATGGCTACCCATGACTCCTGGTACCATGGGTACCTATGGAGCATACCAGGACTTTGATCCGCTGACTACTGGTACCATAGGTACCGCTCTCGCAGGAGATCATCACTGTTCACTGGTATAGTGATGCAGGACACTTCATTGGCTACACGTCCAGCACCACCCTTTGTGCCTCTGACTCCACCACGACCACCACCCAAGGCATCGGTGTCTCGGCCTCCTGCTCCCCAGTGCAATAGGATGCCTTGGTAATACCACTTCAGCCTCTGCTGCCCCCTGTACCGGTGGTACCGGCTACCCCCATGGTACCAGTTCCACAGTTGACAAAGCCTCTTGGATCTGTGCATCACCAGGGCATAAGGTCAGCACCCCCATCGGGGACTTCCCTCATCGAGACACTGTTCGACGATTGCCCCATGCCTGCTGGGTTTCTACCCTCGGCGCAGTCCACACTATCTCCGACCCCAACCCAACCTCTCCACTGAGGACGTTAAGCCCTTCCAGGCTTTTCTTAAACGCCCCTCTGCTGCACTACCTAAGCTTCCCACTAAGGTGGTCAAGCAAGCTCCGTCTGGACTGGTGTTTGGTATCTTGGGGCCTGGAGATACAGGGAACATCTCCATCCCTATATTAGACCAGCTCTTAGAACCAGCTAGACAGTGTGGGCCTACCCCTACCCCCAATAGATTGGCAGACTCTCTCTATGCCTTATCTAAAATGTTTATGAGATGTTCCACTGGCACTCGGCTCCTATTCTTAGTAGTTGAGCTGCCTCCCTTAAGTCCAGATCAGGGGGCATCCTAACCTCGCCTGTGAATAGGGAAGGTACACGCCTCAACGTCCTAGGATGCAAGATATTATCTTCCAAGACCCTTTCCCTCAGGGAAGCTTATTATGCATCTGTCCTCTATGGGTACCAACAAGGGTTATGGGCTCAGCTCTCCAAGGTCTCCGATCGGGCTCAGCTCCTGGCCCTCCAAAGAGAGGGCATGCATATTGCCTAATTCCACTTGACAACTAACATGCATATAACTGTCTCCAATATCAGGGGCATGGCCTCGGCCATCTCCCTGCGCCGTCATGCTTGATTGTGTTCCTCTGCCTTAGCCCCTGAAAACAACACATCACGCAGGCCATACACTCCTTCATACCAGCAATCACAGTTTGCTCCCTTGCAGAACAGAAAGAAGTTTCCCCATCAGAAGGAAAAGGGGTGGCTCCGGCTCTACCTCCTCCACTGGCCGGGCCCCTAAGCAGTGTTTTTAGACCTCTGCAGGTCAGCAAGGCATGCCTACATAGGCAATTCCTGAACTGTCTCCGCCTATACTTCTCCCAGTGGGCTACCATCACTGACTTATGGGTCATAGAGGTTAGCTTTGCAGTTATTCCACAAATGCTACAAGAAATCCTGAATCTCCTGGCTAGGAGCCATTGAGAAGGTTCTCCCCTCTGAGTTAAGCACTGGATTTTATTCAAATTACTTTCTTGTCCCTAAGAAGGATATGGATGTCAGACCCTCCTTGCATCTCAGACACCTTAATATATTTATCGAACAGTTAAATCTGCTTGACTACCCTACCCATCATTAGGCTGGGTCTCCAGCAAGGAGATCGGGTGGCCTCTCTTGACCTCCAAGACGCCTACTTTCATATCGCCATTCACTCATCGCACAGGCGATACTTTCATTTTTCTTGTTTGTTCACAACATATTCAGTATACTGCCCTCCCCTTTGGTTTCTCACCAGCACCAAGGGTCTTTAAAAAGTGTCTTGCAGTTGTTGCAGCCCACCTATGCAAGAACAACATACTGCTGTTTTTCCGTACCTGGATGACTGCCTCGTAGCAGCTTCGTCGCCACAGCTTCTCACCGCCCATCTCCAACAGACTATCTCTATTTGTCAGGGCTTTTGCCACCCTGACACTGAAGAGCCGGTCGCGTACTGTTGCTAAGCAACAGCGCGAGGCCAGGAAGGAGCTATCACGGGAGGGGGCATGAACTCCATTACGGCCAGAGAAGGGCCCGGGCTCCACCCACACACGCAGGATGCCTAGCGCAACGTCGGATTGGGCGGTGGGACGGGGGCTCCGCCCGAGGCAGGTCCGAGGCAAAACTACATAAGGTACCGGCGTGGCTGACAGCCACCGGCGGTAATCGCATTTGAGAGGCTGGCCCTGATATCCTTGGTGCATTTCTTGTTTCTTGTCATAGGTTGAGAGTCTGTGTGGGTGAGTGTGTTCCTGTGTCTCCCCCTTCCCGGAGTGATACTGTGAGACGAGTGTGTGTGTGTGTGTGTGTGTGTGTGAGGTTTAGTTTTGTCGTTCCCTGTCATTGAGAACTTGAGTTGGGTCAGGTGTGGGAATTCCCTGGTACAGTTATCCTTCTCTCCCCCCCCCTCCCCCATTCCCTGTAGTTTCTTTCCCTTACAAGTTTTTGTTCCTGCAAGAAAGCCCTACCCATGAGACACTCCGTTCCCCTTCACCCCTTTTGAACCTCTGTTCGCTTCCCATACCCCCCCGGACCTTCTACCCTCTCCCCCCACGTTCCTTCATCATGGTGCCCTGGGCCCCGGAGTATTCCCCGTGCAAGTGTTGTACCTTTGTTGTATTGTCTATTTCCCCCTTGGGGCAATACCCCTCCTCTCCTCATCCCTGTGATGATTTGGGTTGCCTTCTATCTTTGAGGGAAAGCCCACCCAATATCCTGAGGGACCGTTATACCCTGATAGACCTTGCCATCCGAGGGAGGAGGGCGCCTCTTATTCCCTGTGTGGTGTTTGTTCTCCTTTATACTTACCATCGTTCCCTTCCCTTCCTCCTTGTCCCAATCCCACCCCGCCGTGACACTATTCTACAGAATCTGGGGCTAGTTATCAACTACCCAAGGTCTCTCCTTGAACCTACCCAGAGGTTTCAGTTCATAGGGGCAGTCCTGGACACACGGCACATCCCTTGAGATAGGTTCTGCATGCGCAGGGGCAGTGTTCTCTGTCTGAAAGGGCACACTTCCATACCTGTGTGCTTTTTCCTCAGACTGCAGGGTCTCAGGGCAGTAAACACCGCCATCTCACCACATGCTCGGCTCCAGTTCCGGCCCCTGCAGCAGTTGTTTGCTCGAGTCTACCTTCCCACTCAGCACAGCCTCTCCAGAATGCTCACTATTCCTCAGAAGGTCTTCAGCTCCACCCCAGGGTGGATGGAACCATCTTGCCTCCTTCAAGGTATGCCCTTCTGCCTTCCCCAGATCCATGCGTCCATCTCCATGGACTCTGGTCACCGGAGCATACCCTCCTACATATCAACCACCTAGAGCTC
>QEPC01013194.1:3959175-4023024 GCA_003113815.1 Sphenodon punctatus | reverse complement strand
CCTGAGACTTCGCATCCGCCTGAATGTTTGTTTGTCTTCTCCCATGTCTCTCCCGCTGTCCCCTCTCCTTGTCTCCCCCTCCTTGTCTTTTAGATTGTAAGCCACAGGTAGGGACCGCAGCTGATTATATGTTCTGTACAGCGCCAGGTTGTTACTGGCGCTTTATAAATGTTTAATAATAATAATAATAATAATAATAGAGCTCAGGGCCATCCACTGGACAATCAGAGTCCTACTGCTTCACATAGCAGGCCACAATGTTCAGATCTTCATGATGAGTCGTGTACCTTCTTACACCAGTGTGCCTGTAGCGATGCTGAGTACATATCTCTCGAGTACGAGAGAACAACGGAGAGGTTTCAGAGGGTTGCCCTGAGGACACCCCTCTCCCCCTGTACTCTGGTCTTGTTTTCTCGCTCCTTGCTCCCGCCCCCCGGCTCCATACCCCGGACCCTGACACTACAACGAGAGAGCAGATCACTTGTCATCGTGTAACACATCAGCTTGACTGGGCCTTCAACGACAAGGTCCTCCAGGACATCTTTTGCCACTGGGGGACCCCACAGATCGACCTGTTTAGCAGGACTTGGTGGTCTAGCGGAAAGACTCCTTACTCAGGAAGCCAAGGGTCATGGGTTTAATCCCCTGTGCTGCTGCTGCCATTGAGTAGGAGAGGAAAAGGCTGTACAGCATCTCAACACAATGCTAACTGCTGAGCTTCTGCAGCGGAGTGGGCCAGGCTGCAGGATTAATATCGGACGCCTTCGTCATCACTCTTGGACAGGGCAGTTTGTTTATTCCATTCCCTCCATTCCACTCCTCTACAGAGTGCCCTGAAGGGCACAGATGGACCATGCCCACATGATTCTCATCGCCCCCACCTGACCTCGCCAACCTTGGTTTCAGACCTTACAGCTGATGTCAGTCGATTGGATGACCTTACCTCTTCTGCCCGACCTCCTGTCTTGTCACGAGGGATAAATCCTGCATCACCGCCTCTCCACACTCCAGGCTCTTCACCTGGTTGATCCAGTAGTCCTAACTGATGCAAGCCTGCAAGTTACCCAGATCTTAATCAATTCCCGTTGGCCATCCACACGGTCATGCTATAACACAAAATGGACACGCTTCACTGCCTGGTACTCTTCTGTCAATATCTCACTACAGTCACTCTCCATGACTCACATTCTCACTTATTTACTTCAGTTGCACCCTTCGGGACTCACGATTGCCTCCCTTAAGCTGCATGTTGCTGCTCCCTCTTCCCGCCTTGACCCTTTGGAGAGGTCTAGTCAACACATATCCTATATCGCAGCTGGTCTCGCAGTAGGACCTTAACCTAGTCCTCACTGGCCTCTTGAGCCCTCCCTTTGAGCCTATGGCATCTGCCTTGCTGGAGAATGTCTCCATCAAGACAGCCTTCTTGTTAGCTATCACTTCTGCACACAGGGTCTCTGAAATCTCAGCCTTTCGTGCTTCTTCACCATATACATGTTTCCACATCAACTAGATGGATCTCTGAACTGACCCTGCTTTTCTCCCAGGGGTTTTCTTCCCACGATCACACACATGCCGGAGACACCGGGCACTTCACTCCCCCGATGTAAAGAGAGCCTCTCCTTCACCTCAGTCAAACTTGCTCTATACGAGCATCGGATGCTCTCTTCATCTCCTATGGAGGCTGACACATTGGAGTTAAGGTAAGCTCACGAAGGCTCTCAAGCTGGATCCTTCTATGCATTCACAGATTCTATGAAAGGGCCAATAAACCACCTCCTTCTCACCTGAGGGCATAATCCACTAGTGCAGTCACCTCTTCCATTGCCTATATTCGACAGGTGCCTATTCTGGACATCTGCAGAGCTGCCACATGGTCCTCAGTGCACGCCTTCTCCAGGCACTATGCTCTGGATCTCGCAGCCACATGGGATGTGGGAGTGGGAAGAGCAGTTCTCGGATCCATCATTGACTGAACTCCCGAGACACCCTCCTCCTCGAGGTAGGTCTAGTGTTACTGCTTTTCACTCTCCCAAGAGTGAGAATCGTGGAGATCCTCGAAGAAGAAAAAGAAGTTACTTACCAGTAACTCTGTTCTTCGAGAGAGCTCCACAAATTCTCACAACCCGCCCACCTTCCCCTCTGTCTCGGAGGTCCCGTCACCTGGGTCTTTCTGGGACAGGTTTGGAAGGAACTGAGGCAGTGAGGGCTCCTCCCTCCTATATATAGATTCCTGCTCTCGCGAGACTACGTTCCCGCTCTTTTCGCAGGAGGGGAGGGGGAGGGAGGGGCGGAGCCCTCAGCTTAAGATCTATTTTCAGGCCTATTCTGCCTCGAGACTGCAAGTTAGAGGTTTTCTGGTACCTGCGGAGCAGGAAGTGAATCCCAAGAGTGAGAATTTGCGGAGCTCTCTCGAAGAACAGAGTTACTGGTAAGTAACTTCTTTTTATGATAACAATAGGAAACTTATGTTAAATCATAAAGCCAAGGAGCTGAGAAATAATAATGTGGTTCTTGAGAAGGAATTTTGTAGTTTAAGGGAAGAGTATAAAAAGTTTTTGCCTAAGAAGAAAAGGCTTCATCAAGAGGAAGAATGGGACTAACCTAACTTTCCAATTAAAACCAATGATAGTAAAATGTTTTGGACCCTTGAATTCAAAGGAACTATAATCTTCAACTCTATTGAGTCTAATATTTCTCTGGATGATTGGGTTTCTTTCAAACAGTTTGCTAGAGCTATCAGCTTCTCTCCTCATACTGATGTTGGTGGTACTGAGACATATACAAGGGAACCCCAAATAGTTAAACTGACTAACCAGCAAAACAAGAATGCCACCTCTGGTCCATTTAGCATCCCAGCAGAGATCTATCAGCTAAACACTGATTGGTGGGTTCCAATTCTATTTTTATGGTTCAACAGTGTCATTGATATGCTTCAACAGTGTCATTGATATGCTTCAGGTTCCTGTGTCTTGGAAGGGTAATATTATACTCCCTGTTTTTAAAAGAGGTATTAAAGACAAACCCAAAACTTATCGGCCCATTAACCTTATAGATGTAAGGCAAAGTTTTTCAGCCATCATCTTTTATATTATCTTATGACTTGGCTAACAGATAAGGATTACCTAAGCAAAAAACCTGTGGTTTAAGAAACTGGTTAAGGTGGCATTCCAAATTATACTCAAACTGTAAATTATCACATTAAGGCAAATTAAAAAATAAATAAATTTTGGATTAACTGAAACTAAACTGCATGCATTCCTCACCATGTATAACTATTGTTCAATCACCATACTACACATTTGCAGTTTAATTTCAGTCTCAGTTAATCCAAAATAATTTTTTTTAAATCTGCCTTAATGTGACAATTTACTGTCATATTACAGTTTGAGTATAATTTGGAATGTCGCCTTAACCAGTTGCTTAAACCGCAGGTTTTTTGCTTAGGTAATTTCCCCTTCTGTTGAAACGTAAAAGTTAATACTTAATAGTGTACTGTGTGTGTTCCTTCCTTTCTGGGCAGGCAGCAGTCCACCCCAGACTCTCTCACACTTAGGGTGATTTCAGATGTTACGGCCGGCAGCATTGACCCTGGCCCATGGGATGGTTCGGACCATGGGCGGGGATGAACGTAACGTCTGAAATCACCCAATCTCCATCACACACACACACCATTCTTTCTCCCATGCATATTCAATCACACATACATTCACTCATTCTCTCTCACACACACACGCATACACACGCATTTCAGGACTTTTGATTTCACTATGTCTCTCACGCACACATTTTTAAATGCAGATTTTTGTTTGTTTGGAGGATAGGGATGGAGGAGGCATTATCCATTCTGAAACATATTAAACCTGGTTTCCAGAAGCATTTACAAATCTCATGAACTTTATTAACTAATACTAGAGGTAAAAATTTAGTCCAAAGCTATTTTATGCACACAAAACTACAGTCCATTAAAATAAAATAAATAAGATTGGTATTTATGATTTATTTGTGGTCATACATAAAATAAGTAGCAGAGCCAGAAACATTAGCAGAGCCTCCTGTCCCACTTTTGCTAGGCTATGCTTCTTCCCAAGGGCATTGTGCATTTTTCCTCATTTGGGAGCCAGCCCTCCGTCAAGTCCAGTTCTCCTCAGGGATAGGGGCATAGCAAGGTTTGGAAAAGCCCAGGTTCAGTCCACAATTATGCCCCCCCCCCATTCTCACACACACACAGCCCACACCCCATCCAACACACACACACCACATCCCAGCCAGCACACACACAAGCACCTGTCTCTTATACACATCTAGATGTGTATAAGAGACAGCTCACACACAGCTCTCTCTCACACACACCAGCCAGATTACACACAGCTCTCACACCCCAGCCAACACACACTCTCTCATACCCCCAGTCAGATCTCTCTCTCTCTCTCACACACACGCACACGCACGCACACACACACACACCAGCCAGCTCTCTCACACACAACACACACAGTCCACACCCCAGCCAGCACACACACAAGCACAGCCCACTGCCCAACACAGCTCAGAAACACACCCCAGACAGCTCTCTCTCACACACCAGTCAGTGTGCTCTCTCTCTCTCACAAACACACACCAGACATCTCCTTCTTTCCTTACCAGTACAGCATGGCTCCAGGCTGTGGTCACAGCGCAAACACTGGAAACCCTTTCCTTAAGTCTGGTGAGCTTAGACTACATTTCCCAGCATGCCATACCAGAAAACATGGGCATGCTGGGAAATGTAGTTGCAGATCAGCAGACTTTGGGAACGGCCCCAGAGTTTTCACAGAGAAGGACCATTTTAAATGAAGGCGGAAGTGGGGACAGCATCAAGCAGGTGGTGTATAGTTCCTCTCCCCCACACTCCTCCACTGCTGCCGGTGGGGTTCAAGCGGGCAGGACACAGAGCAGTGTAGAATGTCAGCATCAGCCAAAGCCTCCCCCCCTGGGCAGTTACTGCTGAGGTCAGGGGTGGCTCCTCAGACAGGCTGGCAATGAGCGGGCTAGATGCACAGGTGGCCAGGGGCACCACCAGGAAGGCGAGTGGTGGGGGCGGCTTTAGTTCTTCCCCTGCCTCCCCCTTGCCCAGGCTACTGTGCTGAGGGTGGTGGGTGAGTAGGGCACCACACTAAGGCTGGCCCCAATGGTGGTGGCATTTTAAAGGCCCACACCACCCACACTGTCTCAGAGCACTCCACAGCTTAAAGAGCCAATGCCAGAGGGGGTGGGGGTGGGGGTGGGGGAGCACCGCTTTGGTAGCTGAAACAGGATTCTCCAAAGCCACCCTGTTACAATTCAGAGACCCCTGATCACAGAACTAAAAGCAATGTGGACAAGTAGACAGTTTACTCTAGCTAATCCAGCCAGTAAATGTTAATTACACTGAGCTGGAAATGTACAAACCTCATCAACAGACCGGTCGCCAACGAGAAGTCTTTGCCCCAACATCTCTCATTGAACAGCATAGGCACTGTTCAATGAGAGTTTGCTACCACCTTAACTATAGGGTCATGACTGTGGCCCTATAATACACTTAGAGAGGAGCAGGTGGGATTTAGAGTAGGTTACTTTATGGGTAATTTCAGACGTGATGGGTCTTTTGGCCCACCATGTTGAACCCTGGACTGGGATCTGTCTCAGATCCTGGTCCGTGATCAGACCCGCCGTCCTTTAGAGGTGCTGGCCTAATCACTACCAGGGTTCGGGGTGGGGCTGCATGGCACGATGTGCGACCGCACAGCCCTGCCCCCCATGTTCCCTCAGCCTCTCACCCACAGGGTGACGGGCAGGCGCAGCGGCCAATCATGCCACTGTGCCCGATCCCATCCCATGGTTGGGAGTATGATCCGGGATGGGCCAAAGGTAACAGATGTTACTTTTGACCCATCCCGGATTGTGACCAATCTAACCATGGTTTTGGACCTCGGGCTGACCGGAGGTCCAGAACTTGGTTAATTTGATCCCGGCCGGGTGTTCACTATGGTGAATATCTGGCTGGGAGCAAGCAGACATTCCCGAGATCACTGCCACCACATGGAATCCACTGGGATTCAGTGTGGTCTGTGGTGAGCAGCGATTTCATAACGTCTGAAATTACCCTATGTTGGATCATATTTTTACGTTGCAATATTTACAGCACAAATATACACAGGTGATCAAGTCTTCTTAACTTATTGTTTAAATAACCTTTTTAAAATAAGTTAACTTATCTTTCTCTTAAGATATCATTTTTGAATGACTAGATATTTTATTGATTAGGTTATGTGAAAGCTGTGTTATCTGGAACTGTGTTTCTGATACATTGGGTGATATGTTTCTTTTGCTCTTTTATTTTTTGGCTTGTTAGCCATAAATAAACTAAACTAAACAAAAACGTCTTTACTTTATGTGGCTTTTATTGATTTATCTGCTGCCGTTGACTCTTTGGATTGAGGTCAACCTTGGGGCAAATTAAAAAAGTTGGGAGTAGACCCTGATTTATTAAGATTAATTGCAGCATATTATGAGGACACCTGGGTGCAGGTCAGATATGGGCTTTTAGGGAAATTAACAAGGACATTTCCTATTTGTAGAGGTATGCATCACAGTTGCATTTTAGCCCCTTTACCTTTTAATCTGTATTTTAACAATATAATTTGTGAGATTTCCGATATGGACTTTCATCCACCACAAATCCTATCCTTTCTACTCCATTTTTAAAAAAAGAATGTACACAGAAAAGAAACCCGGTTTTAATTTTGAGGACATCTATAGGACTTCAAAGAGCTATTTCTAAATTTGCTCGATTATTGTTCTGATAATAACTTGAATGTGAATTATTCTAAAACTAACATTATTTCTTGGGGTTCATAAGAAAACATATTCATGGCACATTGGATCTAATAAGCTTGAGGTGGTAAGGGATTATAAGAGGAAACAAATAATGAAATCAGGGTAGAATGGATATAGATATTTGATTCTTTGTTTCCTCTTATTGTATTTAAATATTTGAAATACTAATGATTTTTCCCCGCTAATAGCTCCCTCCCAAGTGATTGCTTCCATGTATACTTGCTTTGGCATATTCAGTCTATAGTTCTAACTTTTATGTGCCTGAGGGAGGGCTCTGTGTAACCCAAAATCTTGCATATTCTCAGTAGCAGAAGTTGGTCCATTAAAATATATCATAGGAACTACTTGGTTCCACCTCTAGAGAATTATGTCAGATTTGTTGTCTGGAAGAAAAAAGGAGACACTGACTTCATCTCTTTAATCTTCAAGGTTATCTGTTCCACAGGACTCTTAGATCTCATGGAGATGAGCATAGTGTAAGTGATGTTGATGTAATTTATTCTGTCATTTTCATGCATAAAATATCTTTTTGAAGATTTAACACCATTCATGCGTCTCATTTCCAACAGTTACTTGAGCAGGTAGAAGTCATTGAGTGCCTCTTGCTGGGTGGTGTCATCTTTCTGTACTGATAATAACTTGAAACTGACAATGGAAGGGAACCAGGTGCCTAGTGGGTTGATTTCCATGGGATGAAGAGTTGCTTGGAAACCAGAGCTTCTATGATAACGATGATAACACAGTAGGTGAAAACAGGGCCGGCCCCAGGCATGTGCCATATGTGCGGCCGCGCATGACCCCGCGGCCAGCTGGGACCCCGCACTTGTCTGGCTGGGCAGCAGACTGAAGCCAGCTTCTCCCCCAGTAACTGTTTCTTCCCCCCCTCCCTGGCTCCAGACCCATCCCTCACCTGCTTCTGCCTTCTAGTAGCATAGCAGCAGAAGCATCGGGAACACTCGATTGGGCTGGGAGATAAGACTGTTTGTTTACAAACACTCCTCCCCAGTGCTGATCAGAAGGTTCCTACCTTGTAAAGAAGGTTCTTCAAGATGGCTCCCAACATTCTCACAACTGGGTTGTGTATGCTCAACCTATTCAAATGATAGACCACATGATGGTCTCGAGCTCCTCTAGTATAAAAAGAACCCTCCCCCTCTGAATGGCAGTTCCTTTCAACCCTTTCTAGAAATATAAGAAAAGAATTCCATGTGGGGCTGGAAGGGTGGGTATTTGTGAGAATGTTTGGAGCCATCTCAAAGAACCTTGTTTACAAGGTAGCAACCTTCTGTTCTTCTTCGAGTGGCTCCTCACATGATATTTTTACATGGCTCTGCCGGGTGGGGAGTCCATGGGTGCGCCAGTGCATGGATGGGGCATGCATATGGCTGCACATGCATCCCCGCTCACCCACCACTCATCCACACCCACATAGTAACCACCGTTTCCCCCGGTTGCTCTGTACGTGTGGATGAATGGGGGGTGAGTGGGGATGCATGTTAGGTGAGCGTACATGCACCCCCACATAATGGGCTTAATAAGCTAGCTGCATTTTGTGTGTCTGGTGTGTGTGATAGCAGCACCTCTGGACTGGTCGCACCACATGTGTGCACAAGGCACAGGCGGCACCAGCAGCAAGAAGCAACAGGCCCTGGAGGCCAGACTGGCCAAGCTCACCCCCCTCCTCCAGTAAGGTAGTGGATGCAGTCAGTTTCTATGTGCTTGCCTCACTGCTTGCCCAGCTGCCCCTGCAGTGGAACCACTCCTGGGGAGTGGTGGTAGACACTCGGCTGGGGAGGGGGGGAAGCATTAGGAGGCCATGCTTTTCCATGGTTGTTTGTAGGGGTGGACAATGGGAATCCTTCCTGTCCAGAGGGAGTAAGTTTTATGTAAATTTATACATTTGCATAATTAGACTGGGCCTAATTATGCAAATTAGGCCCCACACCAAGACTTTGCACTTGGCCTCACAAACCCTGGGGCCAGCCCTGTGTGAAAACAGACATGACAGTGGCAAGTTGGCTCCCTGGCGCACCCTGGGGAGGGCCACTGCAGCTGCCACTCTCCAGGTTGGTGTGTGGCGCAGAACAAATGTGCGGTTGGTTGGGTGAAGCGCCATCCAACCCCCACCATGCCACAGGTAGTGTAGAGGAACTGAACACATGAGCAGGCATCTGGTCCCAGCCCTGAGTAACAGCGGACAAAAGAAGCTGCAGCAACTGCTTCTGACCACCCTCCACAGTACCTTGGGAGGGCAGGGTCAGGGCAGAGGCCGGGGAAGCAGTCCCTGGCATCCCTGCTGGCACATGGAGATGTTAGACATCCACCGGGGGAACCAGTCACCACCTACCGAAAGCTGGCTTCAGGGAGCAAAGTACATAATCCATGGCAAGCAGAGGAATAAAAGGGAAAGCAGAAAGGAAAAATGAATGAGGTCGCATATGATCCAGTCCCCCTAGCAGGCTTCCAGTCCCTTCCAGCTGCTGTTAACGCTATGGATGACAGATCACTCACACAGGAAGGCAATAGTGCAAAGTTCCAACGAGGTCCCAGAAGCTGCAGGGTGAGGGCAGGGAACCGTCCTCCCTTCACAGATCATTCACACTGGCAGTCTATAGTGGAAAGGTCTAGTGAGGTCCTGGTGCCTGGGGTGGCGGAGAGGGACCGTGCTCCCACCACATACAACCCCCAATTATTGGTCCCCTCCCTCCAATCCTGGTGCCTGGGTGGGAACCCCTCTCCCTCCACATAAACCCCCAATGATCACATGTCTACCGGGTCCAATGGGTGGATGCAGGGGGCCTGTGGACAAGCAGGGAGATGATTCAGTCCAGACCCCCAGAGACAGCAGTGGCACAGGGGTGGAAGAGACACTTGGAGGTAAGGCAGCAGCATGTCTCAGCAAGGACAGTTTTACGCATTTGGCTGCCCTAGACAAAATAGGAAACTGTGTCCCCTCTCTCTCTTGTCTCAGCACCCCTCAAGATGGAGGCATGCACTACAGGCAGGGGTGGGAGTCTTCCTGCTTCCCTAATAATCAACTATCCAGCAAGGAATAAGCTGTGCTCCCCCAGGGTAAGCCCCCAGCAATGAATTTAAGAGGGCAGTAAAATGATCAAAGAGCAGTCCCTCCCCAAGCTGGGGGTAAGTAGTGGGTGGGGGAGATGTCATGCCTTGTTTATTTTGCTCCTCTCTTAAAATTGTTGTCCAAGGTGTCAACCTACCATACCTATTATTAAAGCCAGCTCTGCCCTTGCCATTTTACGAATAGGACTGCTGGTCTGGGAGAACTAAGGGCATTGCCAAGGGGGATGGCATGGCACCAGCTGATGCCAGCCTCTGCAACACCCCAGCTCCACACAATGGGTTGTAGGAATGTAAGCGAGGGGAAATACCCCTAACCTTGCCAATGAGGAAAGAAAGTAGGATCTGATGCAGAGAAGGGGGTGGGAGGGGGAGGAGAATGAAAGCAGTTGTCCATAAGGTATGTCATGCTTTTTAGCCATTTTAAACCTCCCAAACCAGTTTGTTGTTTTGTGTCTCTACTACAGACCACCACTAAAAATGTCACACAAATCACATCCATCCCCCCTGCAGATATTTTTAATACCACTAATACAAATCCCCATTTATTATAGGTAAGAAATATGTTTTTAAGTTCCAAACATAACAAATTAATTGAAAAAATGAGTAAAAAGGACTTATATTATGGTTTATAGACCCTTCCTGCATACCACGAATGGTCACAGCATTGCTACCTCCTCCCTGCACTTTCTTCAGTCCAATTTTTTAAATAAATGGTCCCATGGGATTGGAGAAAATGGCATGATGGGGTAGAAAAAGGAAAGAACCAAGGCAGTGGGAATGTGGGGCGGAATGGAAGAACTTGCAGGGATGGGAAGAGGGACAGGGTTTATTTATTTTATTTATTTAAATTTATATGCCACCGATCCCAAAGACGGAGAGTGGCTTACAAATCATAAAAATATTAAAATAAAAACCCCTCCCTCGAGCCCTATCACAACCCCCCAACAAATCCACCCAGTACCAACTCCCCCCACAAACCATCCTAATCCCTTCTCCCTGCCCACCAAATGTCTTTTCAAATAAAAAGGTCTTACACGACCTCTGGAAGGCGCCCAGGATCGGACTCAAGCAAACCTCCAGGGGAACACTGGGGCAGCAGATGAGAACACCTCCCTGAGAGCCCCTCTTGTACAAACAAGGCTAACAGATGGTAACCACAGGGAGGCACTCCTGGCAGATTGCAGGAGCCACAATGGGGCATGGAAGGAAAGGTGGTCTTTCGGGTGGTTTGGGCTTGGAGGTTTCAGGAGTTTGAGCTTGGAGGGATGGAGAGGGTGGGGCTTTGGGGGCTAGGAGAATGGGGACTAAACACTGGGAGCTAGAATGGTAACTGGGGTTCTGTGAGGGATGGATGGGTGGTCCTGGGGAATGGGAGACATGAGACTGGAGTCCTGTGAGCTGGGAGGTATTAATGAGCATGGGACACTAGGGGCTTGGGGACTGGGATCCTGGGAGCTGGGAAGGATGAATGAGGGGGTGACACTAGGTGCTTGAATCTTAGGCCTGCGCTTGTTTTTCAAAAGACCCGGCAGTCCCTTCTACATGTGACGCTGTCGCCGAATACGTGCATGCGCGGGCGATGCGCATCCATTTCCGGCTGTGAACTGACCGGGTCGGCGATCGAGGCCAGTCATACGTGGCTGGAAATGGATGCGCATCGCCTGCGCATGCGCGTATTCAGCAGCAGCGTCACGTGTAGAATGGACTGCTGCGTCTTTTGAAAAACAAGTGAGGGTGCTGCTGCGCTCGTCTAAAAGCGGCCTTAGGAGCTAGGATGGAGGGAGGGATACTAGGGATGGGAAACGGGAGGCTTGGAAACACTGGAAGTGGATAAGCAGGGTGGGGATGCTGAGAGAGACAGAGAGACCAGGTAACTTGGGGATCACAGCTGTCCTCTGCCCCCCAGGCACAGAGACAAAGAAACTCCCTCCCTCCCTTACCTGCCGGGTGTGTTCACTCAAGTGAGCACGAAAGCAAAGAACCTGGCTCCTGGCAGCGAGATGAGAGGGGCAGTTGCTGCCAATCAGTGGATTTAGCAGCATCCACGCTGCCCCTGCTTTTCCAGTCAGGAGGAAGAAAGTTTCAAGAAACCTGCCAGGGAAGAAAGTGGCAGAGAGGACTTCCCTCCTCCCAGCTCCAACCAGGACACTCTGCCTCCCAGGGGGCAGCAGAAGAGAGGGGTTAGTGAACTGGCTAGTGGGGCAGGGAGGGAGCATTGCAAGAGGAGGAGAGAAAGTGAAAGGAGCAAGTGGAGGAAACAGCAGCACCAGTCCACAGGTGGAGAGGCTAGCACCAGCACCAGCAGCATGAGGCAGCAGCCACTAGCGGAAGCTCCTGAAAAGCAGCAAAAGCTAGCAGGGAGCCATGCTCTCTCTAGCTCACAGGATCAGCAGCAGTGGCAGCACTGGCCATGGAGGAAGTACCATAGCTACCCTGGCACAAGGGGGCATAATTTAGCCCAGGCTCTGGGCCTCCCGTTACATTGGGGGGCACTTGGTGGCCGGCTAGTTGAGGGTTTGGTGCTGGGGGTGCCAAGGGAGAGAAGATGTAGAAATTGGGGATGGGATGCTTAAGAGGTGTCCTCAGGATGGGGAAAAGAAAGGAAGGATCCAGATCATGAATGTGTGCCATGGATCTGTCTCCTTTTCTTGTGTGCATGTCCTCACCTCTGCTTCCTTCTCCTGAGTCCAGTCTTTCAGCACTTGTGGGCAGGAACTAGAACTAAGGGCCAGATCCAGGAAGTGGATCCAGGGTCAAAGAAAAGCTAGCCACNGCCATTTTACGAATAGGACTGCTGGTCTGGGAGAACCAAGGGCATTGCCAACCCTTCAGACCCGGCTGCTTGCCCCCCGGCCCTCCCTCCCCCCCACCCCCCCCATAACCCTCCCCCCACCCAAGTATACCCTCCCCACTAAGTAGTGGGTGGGGGAGATGTCATGCCTTGTTTATTTTGCTCCTCTCTTAAAATTGTTGTCCAAGGTGTCAACCTACCATACCTATTATTAAAGCCAGCTCTGCCCTTGCCATTTTACGAATAGGACTGCTGGTCTGGGAGAACTAAGGGCATTGCCAAGGGGGATGGCATGGCACCAGCTGATGCCAGCCTCTGCAACACCCCAGCTCCACACAATGGGTTGTAGGAATGTAAGCGAGGGGAAATACCCCTAACCTTGCCAATGAGGAAAGAAAGTAGGATCTGATGCAGAGAAGGGGGTGGGAGGGGGAGGAGAATGAAAGCAGTTGTCCATAAGGTATGTCATGCTTTTTAGCCATTTTAAACCTCCCAAACCAGTTTGTTGTTTTGTGTCTCTACTACAGACCACCACTAAAAATGTCACACAAATCACATCCATCCCCCCTGCAGATATTTTTAATACCACTAATACAAATCCCCATTTATTATAGGTAAGAAATATGTTTTTAAGTTCCAAACATAACAAATTAATTGAAAAAATGAGTAAAAAGGACTTATATTATGGTTTATAGACCCTTCCTGCATACCACGAATGGTCACAGCATTGCTACCTCCTCCCTGCACTTTCTTCAGTCCAATTTTTTAAATAAATGGTCCCATGGGATTGGAGAAAATGGCATGATGGGGTAGAAAAAGGAAAGAACCAAGGCAGTGGGAATGTGGGGCGGAATGGAAGAACTTGCAGGGATGGGAAGAGGGACAGGGTTTATTTATTTTATTTATTTAAATTTATATGCCACCGATCCCAAAGACGGAGAGTGGCTTACAAATCATAAAAATATTAAAATAAAAACCCCTCCCTCGAGCCCTATCACAACCCCCCAACAAATCCACCCAGTACCAACTCCCCACACAAACCATCCTAATCCCTTCTCCCTGCCCACCAAATGTCTTTTCAAATAAAAAGGTCTTACACGACCTCTGGAAGGCGCCCAGGATCGGACTCAAGCAAACCTCCAGGGGAACACTGGGGCAGCAGATGAGAACACCTCCCTGAGAGCCCCTCTTGTACAAACAAGGCTAACAGATGGTAACCACAGGGAGGCACTCCTGGCAGATTGCAGGAGCCACAATGGGGCATGGAAGGAAAGGTGGTCTTTCGGGTGGTTTGGGCTTGGAGGTTTCAGGAGTTTGAGCTTGGAGGGATGGAGAGGGTGGGGCTTTGGGGGCTAGGAGAATGGGGACTAAACACTGGGAGCTAGAATGGTAACTGGGGTTCTGTGAGGGATGGATGGGTGTTCCTGGGGAATGGGAGACATGAGACTGGAGTCCTGTGAGCTGGGAGGTATTAATGAGCATGGGACACTAGGGGCTTGGGGACTGGGATCCTGGGAGCTGGGAAGGATGAATGAGGGGGTGACACTAGGTGCTTGAATCTTAGGCCTGCGCTTGTTTTTCAAAAGACCCGGCAGTCCCTTCTACATGTGACGCTGTCGCCGAATACGTGCATGCGCGGGCGATGCGCATCCATTTCCGGCTGTGAACTGACCGGGTCGGCGATCGAGGCCAGTCATACGTGGCTGGAAATGGATGCGCATCGCCTGCGCATGCGCGTATTCAGCAGCAGCGTCACGTGTAGAATGGACTGCTGCGTCTTTTGAAAAACAAGTGAGGGTGCTGCTGCGCTCGTCTAAAAGCGGCCTTAGGAGCTAGGATGGAGGGAGGGATACTAGGGATGGGAAACGGGAGGCTTGGAAACACTGGAAGTGGATAAGCAGGGTGGGGATGCTGAGAGAGACAGAGAGACCAGGTAACTTGGGGATCACAGCTGTCCTCTGCCCCCCAGGCACAGAGACAAAGAAACTCCCTCCCTCCCTTACCTGCCGGGTGTGTTCACTCAAGTGAGCACGAAAGCAAAGAACCTGGCTCCTGGCAGCGAGATGAGAGGGGCAGTTGCTGCCAATCAGTGGATTTAGCAGCATCCACGCTGCCCCTGCTTTTCCAGTCAGGAGGAAGAAAGTTTCAAGAAACCTGCCAGGGAAGAAAGTGGCAGAGAGGACTTCCCTCCTCCCAGCTCCAACCAGGACACTCTGCCTCCCAGGGGGCAGCAGAAGAGAGGGGTTAGTGAACTGGCTAGTGGGGCAGGGAGGGAGCATTGCAAGAGGAGGAGAGAAAGTGAAAGGAGCAAGTGGAGGAAACAGCAGCACCAGTCCACAGGTGGAGAGGCTAGCACCAGCACCAGCAGCATGAGGCAGCAGCCACTAGCGGAAGCTCCTGAAAAGCAGCAAAAGCTAGCAGGGAGCCATGCTCTCTCTAGCTCACAGGATCAGCAGCAGTGGCAGCACTGGCCATGGAGGAAGTACCATAGCTACCCTGGCACAAGGGGGCATAATTTAGCCCAGGCTCTGGGCCTCCCGTTACATTGGGGGGCACTTGGTGGCCGGCTAGTTGAGGGTTTGGTGCTGGGGGTGCCAAGGGAGAGAAGATGTAGAAATTGGGGATGGGATGCTTAAGAGGTGTCCTCAGGATGGGGAAAAGAAAGGAAGGATCCAGATCATGAATGTGTGCCATGGATCTGTCTCCTTTTCTTGTGTGCATGTCCTCACCTCTGCTTCCTTCTCCTGAGTCCAGTCTTTCAGCACTTGTGGGCAGGAACTAGAACTAAGGGCCAGATCCAGGAAGTGGATCCAGGGTCAAAGAAAAGCTAGCCACAAGATGCATTTGATTCCAGATGACAGGTTCCCCATCCCTGCTCTAAGCACACACAAACACCCTATCATCATCACTGGTCTTTGTTTATAAATACACACACATGCACACACTCCCCCCTGCCTTTAGCAGCCTAGACACACACAACCCTGCTAGCAGCAGTCTACACTCCAAACACAGATGCACACACACCTGTGCCAGCAGTCTGCACCCTGCACACACATGTGCCTTCCCCCCACCCCCCCCCCCCCCCCACCGGTGTCTGTAATGGAGCTCTTCGAATCTCTGGTGTCTATGCTATTAATTTTTATGCAATGGGGGTGTCTATTTAAAGGAGCTTTGTTCTAGAGAGCTGGTGTGCCTGTTCCATGAAGTTCTGGGGAGCTATAATCCCATAGAGTTCCATAGTGTTCTATGAAGCTATGGGATTGCAATCCTCCCATTATATTATAATCAATGCAAAGCTGCTGAGCCACTGACTTATATGATGAAGGATGTGCCTCCTATTCCGCAGAAGTATAGGTCTGTTAGGTGATCGCGCTCCATGGATCTCCAGCAGATTGCTGTGGCGCATTCAGACAAGTCTTTGAAGTGGTGATGCATGTGAGCAGCTATCTGCCATCACCTGGCTGACTGCACACCTAATTATTAGCTGGGATGGTTCCTGCACAGCTGAGAGTGATTCTGACCCCAGTGGGGATGGGGTGGGGTCCTGGTCCTGTGCTTGCTCATCTGAAGTGTATGGGCAAGGTGGGATCACAGTGTCTCTCTGGGGGAAAGCCCCAATGGGATTGTCCCTTGTCCCTGCACAGCTGAATCTGTTCCTGAATCTCTCCAGGTATGCAGCCCCATGGGATGCTCAAGGTCTCTGAGGATTGCTCTGTGGAAGCTGTGCTCCCACTTGGTTGCACGGTCTCAGGTATTTCCTTAGCTAGTGAATGTAACACATTTTTTTTCTTGTTTGAAAGCTAGCTGCGTTGCTCCTGGCCCAGGCTCATTCTGTGTACTTTACCATGGACCATTCCATGGCTGGTGTCCTAGCCTGTTCCAGCTGGCACCTGTTGTATAGAGCACAGAGAAGGGGGTGGGGGGTCTGACATGTTGGACCTTTGCATGTAGCTATCTATGGACCTTTGCAAGTCCTGCATCTGCTTCATGTGCTGGGTGGTGCACTACCACAGGAAATGCTGGTGCCCCTCAACCAGTCCCTGGATGGCAATCCAGATCTTGTCTGCCAGCTACATGGTCTCATCCAGTAGCTCCAGCACCAGAGCTTCTCTGTGCCACTGGGTCCATGTCCACAGACCCGTGCCTGCTGCACCCCCTCTGATAGTCTTGCCAGTGCAGGTGGCCCTCCCACTGGGGACCTGTAGCAGGACGAAAAGGACAGCTGTTGGTTGGGGCTGCCCCACTCCTGCCTTCCCAGCCCAGTATTTTGTCCCCATCCATCATGCCTGTTGCCTCTGAGCCCACTGTCACCCCTGCCCATCTGTTCAGCATACAACCCCAACAGCCAGCCATTCTGCTATCCCACCCACTTGCTGTGCCTACCATCCCAGATAATGGCTCTGTGTTCTGGGGCTCCTCAGGTTCTTCCCTCTCACCATCCTGGCCACCTGTGAACACAGTGAGGAATGAGAGTCACGCTGGTGACTTGTATTATGTGGCCGCTCCATCCTATGGCTGGATCACCGAGCCCCCCCACCATCTGGTGCATTCACTTGCCACTCCTCTCAGGCTCCAATTCCCCTGTCCTCTCTGCCTCCACCTCCACTTGATTCATGACCATGTACTAGCTCCCTGGCTCAAGGGAGTAGTTGTTGAGGGTCACAAGAATAGTGTGTAAGTCCTCTAAGCTGGAGGCTGGCTGGAGGCCAGGTGTGTGACTGGAGACTGGGCACTGTCCCTGAGGGCCAAGCCTCCTTGGAAAGGGGACTGGGGTGTGTGTGGGAATGCTGCCAGAATGAGCGGATGCTTCATGGTCTGGTAGAGGGGCAGGGATTCTGGCCCAATGGCAGCCCTCGGCGAGCCCGGTTCTGGCAATTTATGGGACCATGATGAACTGGTCCATGCTCAGGAACTTCTCAAGGAGGTCCATATACTGCATTGTTTGTAGGTTGCAGTTTGACTTCATGTTGTTTTCTGGACCTTCTTGTAGCCCCTGTGCAAGTCCTTGACCTGCTGCCAGCACTGGCTCATAACCCAGTGGTAGCTGAACTCCACGATTGGGGTGGCAGTCTGTTGGAACACCCACTCATTCTGGTGCATTTTTCAGAGGTCATACCGGACCTCTGCATCCCCTAGGGACTGATGACAGCCCTCATCTTCTCCTCGCTCCATGGAACACTCTTCTGGTGCGTGGCTCAGGGGCCTTGTCCAGGTGTGGTGGGGTTCTTCAGTTCCCACAATGATGTCACTGGCATGGCGGTACTAGTGGATGCCTGTGAACATAGTGAGAGAGATACACCATATATAACTTGTGCATACCATGGGATGGCTGCCATGCCTCCCCTTGGTGTGATGGCATACTGGTCTGGTCTGTATGGCCTCCTTCTCCATGTTCTCTTGCTTCGTTGTGAGACAGTCATTGGGCACAAGCTGTTGTACAGACCATGGGTGCCCAACTTTGCTTCTGGTTCCATTTAATGGTTCTGGGGCTGTCTCATGGGGAGGGGTGTCAAGGCATGGCCACTCCATTGACTGCTCTGGGCTTTTCACCTAAAGCTCTCTGGTCCTGGAAGATCTTGCCCTGTTGCAAAGCTAGGTAGGGCCTAACAGATGGGATTGCTCATGTTAGCCCGGATTAGCATGGGTGGGCCTTAGCCTGGGCTGCATCGCTGAACTTCTCCGGATAATGTGACCTGTAGCAGCCAGCCACCCACTCCAGGGCTGTTGTGGGTGAACATCTGGAGGTGACGGAACAAACTAGCAGGTGACTCCTGAGATAACATGGGTTAACGTGGGCTACTGTCATGTCTGTTTTCACCCAGTTTCACTCAAAGACAAGAGACAACAAAATAGGAACACTGACATCTCAAAGACCCACACAGCAAATACACTGGAAAGGAATCTTTTGCTTCCAATATTGAGAACAATGATTGCCATCTATCTTACAGAAAGATTCAAGCCGATTGTGCTCAGAAACAGTTTCCACATCCCTGTCGTCCTTAGGCATTTCTTCACAAAAGACTGGATAAGCCGTTACTCTCTGGATGTTACTAGGATTACTGCAATAGAATAGAAAGAAAAATATTGACATACAATCAGCACCTAGGAAGATGATGTCTCAGTGCAAACAGAAGTCGCCATGTAGGCTCAGTTATTCAGTAAATGCACTAGCATCTCCCATTTACTTCACTTTGGATGAACAGAGTGTTTCACTATTGCTGAAGTCTTTTCCCACACCATGTAAGCACAGATTAGCATTTCTTTTTAATTGATGAATTCTTCAAGCCCAGGTATCTCTGAAATGATTTAAACCTACAAGCCAAAGGACAAGTTTTTATTTAGCAGTAGAATGGTATTTACTATTTACCTGTCAGAAGGTCTTAGGATACCTACTATGCTGGATAGGTCTTTTCTCCTGCTGGAATGTATACAGTTATGAACAGATAACTGTAAGTGTTCCCTGTATTTGAAGAGTTAAAGTAAGGCAGGAGTTGAAAATATTTGTTTCACACTGATTTTCAAAGGGGAGACAGAAAAGCTGGGCATGTCTTCAACAACAAAAACAACCGGAGATGACTCTTTTCCCCGTGGAATGGAGACAGACAGTGTTTATGAATAAACTCTCATTGCTAATGACTTCAAGCATAATGCCCTGGATAATGGTCTTTGAAACGTACAGTAGCAACCAAACTGCTTAACCTTATTACAATAGCAAAAGAGAGCATGCTAAGAAACCTGATTGCATCAACCCATAGGCCCTTTTCACACAGACACTCGAACACTGATAAAATGGGTATTACATTTTATTATACATGTTGCAGGGCACCGACAGAGCAGGGGCAGCTGGTACATATGGGCACTGGGGGCAGTGACCCCCTTGTTCCCATGGCACCCCCCAGCCTGCACCTGCATCCCCCAAACCTCTTATCTCACCTCTGGCACTGCCGCACCGATGTGTGGCCTTCTGCCCTGAAGACACCCCCAGCTGACAGGACACTCTCTATCTGGAGTGAACACCCAGAGCATCACAGCCAGAATGTATGGCCAGCAGCAGGCAATAGGGTCTAACCGGAACCCAGTAGCCATTAGGCAGTCCTGCTACTGGCTCTTTCCCCTCCCCCTTCCTTCTGGCCCTGGCTGGCTTGGTCTGGCCTGGCCTGGCTGACTGGCTGTGATGTGAGGTGGGTCACTCTCCAGAGTGAACACCCAAAGCATCATAGCCAGGAGTTGTGGCCAGCAGCAGACACTGGATTCCAATGGGAGCCCAGCAGCCATTAGAATCAATAGCCTGGCAGGGCACTTTGAAAAACCGCCTCCCAGGGCAGACACTCAGGCTTCTCCTCCCCGCTCCCTTCAGTGGGTGGAGCCAGACTGCAGTTTCAGTGGAGCCAGTTTTCTGCACATGGCAATGACTGCAGCTGCCTGCTCCTGTCTGGTAAGTTTCAGGGCCCTTGGGCTCCACTTAAATTAAATATTTGTTTTTCTTTCCCTGGGAAGATTGGAAGCCTGAGGTGGGGAGGGAAGATTGGGGGGAGTTGTGTGTTTTAAGATCAAATTGTGTCTCCTGCTTGCCCCCATGTGCACTGTGGGGGCTTGCTTTTAACCTGCTTCTTCTTAAGTGAATAAAGAGAGGGTTGTTGCTGTTGGTTTTTTGCCTTACTTGTGTTTCCCATGTGCAGATTGGGGGGTAGGGGAGGGTTTATTTATTTATTTATTTATTTTAAAATTTATATCCCGCCCCTCCTGCCCACAGGGCAGCCCGGATTCGTGGTCCCCCTGAGAATGTAATTCCCTGTTGGGATTAATTTCCCCTGGAATGCAAGTCATTGTATAGGATCATCAGCCACCCCTAATAATAATAATAAGCTTGTCTGCCAGCCCCATGTTTTATAACAATGGTTTGGGGCTGAATACTGAGTGGGACAGCTTTCAGTCTGTGTCTGAGTAGAGAGCTGCAGTCTGGTTGGAGATTGCATGCTGGACTTTTGGGGCAGAAGGCTACAGAGGGAGCCTTTTTGGGAGTCCTTGTGCTGCTGGACCTGGAGGAACTAGGCCATTGTAAATAAATGGACTATTCTACCACACAGTAAGTCCCTCCAGTTTCTCTCTCCTGTTGAAGGGACACTGACCCAGCAAGGCTTCCCCTGGAACGTCCCACCACCCAGGGAAGTGGGATGAGCAACATAAGGGTATTGAAAATCCGTAAGTGATGAGAGTTCTGATAAGCCTGTGATTTTTGACTTTCACTAAGAAAGCAAGTTTCCCTCAAGTTGTGGAGAGAAGCTTTAAAACATGACTGCAGTGTTTGGCTGAGAAACTGAAGGCAAATGGAAAGAACCCCAGGTTAATTATTGCTTTAAACTCTGAGTATGACGTGCTAGTTGGTTTGCTTGAAATCTGGACTAGCTGTTATTGTCCTCCTGCCATTGAACACATTGCCTGCTGGTGGCTATTGGAGACAGGTCCCTGCCAGTGGGCTTACAATCTAAGGAGGACAAGGGTGAGGGGAACACAGGGAGAGAGACACACACACACTCCCATTTTTTACAGACAGGGAAACTGAGGCTATAAAATTCCATAGTAATTTCAAAATTCTGATTGGCCCTGCCTACCATTTGCTCCCCCCCCCCACTACTGGCCCCACCCACTGACACATCAGCCTTACAGCCCACCAGCCACCACTGCCACAGAGCACACCTGCAGCCCAGCAACGTGTATAATAAAATGTAACACCCATTTTATCAATGATAGACTGTTTTTACATGGATGACGCAGCAGCACCGATGGGTGGAGATGGGTGTGGTGGGTGGGTGAGCACACCCAGCGAACACTCGGCAGCCCCGAGCAGGGAGACAGTTACACAGACAGCACCGCAGGGGGTCATGGGAAAGAAAGGGGAGGGGCCGGAAAACACTCAGCAGCCAAACACCCATCCCAGGAAGCACCCAAAAAACACCCGTGCAAGTACAAGGACAGCCAGGACTGGTGGGGATGCCCTGCCCGGCAGAGCAATGGCACAACATGAACAACCGAGGGCAAACAAAGCCGCGCAATGCGGCCCTGCCCCCAAGCCACCAGGACCCGCATGGGCGGGGCAGGCGGGAGATGGAATGACAGCTGCTATAAAGGAGTGGGCTCCACACAGGCCCGGCACAGAGCCCGAATAGCCTGGTGCCAGGCCCTGCCCCCCAGCAGAGTGACACACACACACACAGCAGGCAACAGAAGCACACAGGGATGGGCACATCGCCCACAGGGGGCAAGGGGGGGAAGGCACCCACACAACCCCACAGCACCTCCCCAGAGGCACCCTCAAAAGGGGAGAGGTCAAAGCAAACCACAACATGGACACACTGGGAAAGAACACAAAAGCCTTTAATGAACCGGGGAACCAGCAACAGGGGACAACAACACCAGTGCAGGGGGATGGGGCAACAGAAGGGGGGGCAGCAGCAGCAGCGGCAGGCCCGAGACAACACCCAGTCAATGGGGCCAGCGACCCCATGCCTGGCGCCAGCGCTCAGCCTCCGCGTGGTCGAGCCAGTACAGCCACTCCAGGACGTGCTGGAGGAGCACCAAAAACTCCCCCTGCTCCCAGGTCCGCTCCACAATCATGGCTTGCACCGAATGGGACAGAGGGAGAGAAGACAGCCATCAGAGCCAGCCCCGGGCACCAAGGAACAGAACCCCCCCCCCATGGAGGGATACAGGCACAGGGACCAGCAAACAGGCAACACACTCACGGATGCCATCAAACAGATGGCCCACCGCCTACATGTCCCAAGCCGCCCACTCAAGCTACTGCACCATCGCGCCCAGGTGCAAGATCGCCAGCAACACAACAACAGTAGTTGCAGGAGAGAAGGGACAGGGCAATGGGGAACGCCCACACCAATGGGCCCTAGGAGGTCCGGGGGCAGTAACAGCAACAGGGGTACACCCCACATGCTGATGGCCACCACCTGGAAGAGCACCTGGACCCCTGCACCAAGCGGGATCGGAGGGGCCAAAGCCCGGGTCCAGCACAACCCCTACTCACACTCAGCTGCCCAGCGCCCATGTTGCCGCTGCCCATCCATCGCCATCACCACATACAGCCCGCACCAACAGGGGGTGACATCAGAGGGGAGCGGAGGGGAGGTGCAGGGCCATGCCAATGGACAGGCAGGTCCAGGGGGTGCCTGGGTGACTGCCCACCACCAATACCACCCCTTGAGCAAGCACAGGCAGCAGCACCCAGCAGGGAAGCCACCAGGGGAGCACACACCACACAACCGGTGAACACCCCACAGGCCCGGAGCCCACCAGTACACATCAAGCACACCCCTGGCACACAACCACACAGATGGGGCCAGGAGGGCCGCCAAGGAGAGGGGGTACCCAGCTGCCACAGCAGCGAGAGAATCAAGGCAGGACAGACCATCACAGAACAGCATTTTATTGGTGCCTGAGGAACGGGGTCCCCCAAATAAAGACAGGCAGAGCAGGGGGGGTGCAGGAGGACCCACAGCTGGGCAAGAGAAGCACAACAGAAGGGCACAGGTGCACCCACTGACAGCAGGTGAGGGCACCAGGGAAGCCCTAGTGGGAAGGAGCAGCGCGCACCCAGAGGGGGAAATGGGGTCCAGTGAACCATGCAACAGCCAGCAGTGAAGCAGACGGAAGCACACAGCCTGATTGGCGGAACAGGGGGGGCTGAGCAATGCACCATCCAGGGCACCAGGGTGGCTGAGAGTGGGTGGCAGCGAGTGGCTGCTCATGGATGGTCCAGCGAGCGCTCCCAGGGTGGCGACCCCTGTACTAGACCCTCCCAGGCAATCAGGCCTCTTCAGAAGCCTCAGGAGTGCATATGAGCATCCACCAGAAAGCAGGGAAGGAGCTGATCTGCACCGGCAGCTGCAGCCTGCACAGCCAGAAGGCCCCTCACCGATCAAAGGGCGGTGAGCTCTACAGCGGAGGGGTCCCTGGTTCGGAGTGGGCCACCAACCATGGGGGACAGCAAACCCATGTCCCACAGGAGAGCCCCCACGTTCGAGGGTGTATGTGGGATGCTGCAGGCATGCAGGAGGCTGCCAGTGTACAGAGCAGCAAGAGGGGGACCCTCGGACAGCAAGGCGAGGCGAACCCTGGTCACTCCGTCAGCAGGCGAGCTGCCATTAACTCTGCAGAGGTCCACGGCATGGCAACGGTGGGCGGGTGCCCCCAAGGAGGTTAGCACAGGGGGGTGAAGCTGAGCTTGAGGGAACAGTCCTGGCACGCTGGGGCACCGACCTGGTGATCCTTCATCCACATGTACTGCGACAGGAGTCGAAAGCCTTCCTCCACTGACAAGGGGTCGCCCACCAACAGTTGAATGTCGGAGCTCAGCCAGAGGGCCACCAACACCATATCCGCATAGGGTGACCACCCCTCCCGTACATCCCTGGCTGGGGACCCTGCAGTACAACCAGCCATGGCAGGAGAGGGGCCCGCTCTGGTGAAGCCACAGGCAAGAGACGGAGGGCTGCAGCACGTAATGAGTGGTTACCCTCCCCCAGAGGCAGCCTTGCATGCCAGAGATAGGCAGGCCCACTGGGACCGGGATGCCGCAACCCACACACAGGACAAAAGGAATCCACAGCACAGGTGACGAGAGATGAGGGAGGCCATGGTCGGGCACAGCGCCTGGTCAAGGAGCCAAGCCAGGCATTGTATTCACACCACGCACAGTTGCAGCATGCAAAGGCGAACCATGGCAGGGGGGACTGTAGTCCAGGTGCGGAGGCAGCAGTACCCTGGGGTGCACGTGGTCCCATCCCCCTGGTGGCCATGCGGCTGGCGCACTCACAGGAATGATCAGCCGAGCCCAGCAGCTGGTGGCAGCTGCAGCACACCCCTGGTGCAGCACCAATCGGTGCCCTGTCCCCACTGGGCTACACAGTACATAAGCAACCCAATGCAGGCGATCGGGCATGGGATGTAGGGGCTGTAGCATGGAGTCAGGCAGCAAACAGAGAATGGTGACACTGAGCGATACCAGGGGAGAGTGGGCCAGGGGCACAGGCCTCGCAGCAGAGCGTGCTGCGGCCAGGGCACATGCCAGCGGGGGGGGGGGGCTGGGAGTGGGGAGAGGCTGAACCATGCTGCCGGGGGACGAGTACCCACAGCCCGGGGACGTGCAGCTGCGACTCCTGGGTGCAGCCCTCCTGCTGCTGTGCTTGCTGCTACAGTAGATAGCCCAGCTCCGCCTGCCGGGTTGAGGCTCCGTCCTCCTGGGGGCACAGTGGCGGAGGGCGGCAAACCTTAGGAGGATGGCGACCATGCGATGGAAAAGGCAGGCAGCCGTCCGATGCCATGCCCTGTTGGGCTCAGCGGTGTCCCAGCAAGGCCAGCTAATCCTGGCCTGATGGACCCTCAATGTGTATGCCTACCGACTTTGCGATGATACTGGTTGCGCTCCCGCACCAATGACTGGTGGGAGAACATGTTGGCCACCTGGACGGACGGGGAATGGTCAGACCACTTCCAGATGCCCCGCTCCCTCCTGACCCGCTTGGGGGAGCTCCTCAACCCCCACCTCCGGAGGCGGGAGATGAACATGCACTTCCCGCTGCCACCAGGGGTGCGCGTGACCATGGCGGTGTGGAAGCTGGCCACCCCGGATTCCTGTAGGAGTGTGGGGGAGCAGTTCAGGGTGGGCACCACCACGGTGAACAGGGCCCTCCATGATGTGGGTAACCTGTTCGTGGAGCAGCTCTTGGAGCGGGTCATCCAGCTCCGTGACCCCGAGGAGGTGATGCGTGGGTTTGAGGAAATGGGGTTCCCTCATTTCATCGGGGCCATTGACAGCACCCACATCCCCATCATATGACCCCCTCATGCAAAGATCAACTACATGAACCAAAAACAGACCTTCTCCATCAATCTGCAGGCCATAGTGGATCATAGGGGCCTGTTTATAGATGTGTACACAGGCCAGTCGTGGCGGAGCCATGATGTGCGTATCCTGCATGTCTCCCCCTTCTATACATGCATGTTCGACGGGGAGATCGCCCCCAACCTGTACTGTGTGATAGCGGGGGTTCCCATGGTCCCTGTTGTGATAGGGGACCCCACCTACCCGCTCAGCCCATAGCTCATGAGGGCCTATCCAGTGGCGTGCATCCTGGACCACCGCCTGTTCAATGAACGCTTGTCTTCCACACGCAGCGTGGTGGAGCAGGTCTTTGGGCTCCTGGTGCCTCCTGATGTACAGGAGCCAATTCGACCTGGACCACACCCCCTTCCTTGTCCTGGCAGCGTTCATCCTGCACAGTGTATGCGAGACAGGAGGTGCTGCCCTGGACAACCCATCACCGGTTCACAGGGCCAGCCCCGTGCCCCTGTACCCACATGCCCAGGGCGGGGTGTTCCGGTACATCTCCGAGGAGAACAGGGATGCCATCTGCCACCACATCGTTGCCTAGGCAGCTGAACACCGTGCAGCACCTGACCCGCACCCATGTCCGCACCCCTTCAATAAAGCTGGCTAGTACCCGTGAATCACAGCCCTCCCTCTGTGCCAAGTATGGGCGACGGGGGTCCTGTGACTGGATACCGTGGACTGCCAGGTTGCATGCGCACACCCCTTGCTGTCTGCCATGGGGTGCTTGGACCCCATGGTGCCCTGCCTGCCACCACTTGCCGGCCTGCCAGTGACAGGTCTGTGTACACCTGTTCCAGCCACCACAACTGCCAGCTGCCTCACTGCACTGGACCCCAGCTCTGAGGGCCTCCTGGGCACTGTACAGTGCACCCCCCATGCCATGGACCCCCCCAAGCCTCCCCCGCAACCCCACCACCACCACCTGTCCCGGGACAGAGGAAGCAACAGCGAGGTTTTGGTTCAGCATCTCTTTATTGGTGGGGGATGTGTACAATGGGTGGGGGTGGTTAACATCAGGGGCACCCACGGCCCCTCTTGGCTGCACCACCAGGGCTCACAGGCCGGCAAGCCCTAGCCAGATCCAACTGCAGGGATTGCTGACCGAATGACCCAGCCCCCCCATCATTCCCTGGTCGCTCCATCAAGGCCTCCACTGACAGTGCCTTTGAGGAGGAAAAAGACTGGGGTAAGTGATCGTCATGTGTACCATTCTCTGTCCCACGCTGGGGCCCGGGCCACTGGGGGCCCCGTGTTCACCCAGGGAGCCCCCTGTGCCCCACATGAGCAGAACACAAAACGTGGAGCAACCCCGTATGAAGGGGGCCCTCGTACTGACCCTCCCATGGTTTTACAGACCCTGCACAGGCCGGACCCGCTTCACGGAGCTGGTGCGCTTGACTGTGGCCATGGCCCCACATCTCCTGTGGTGTATGTGCTCGGTGCAGGTTATGTACTGGGTTCCCTACTGGGGCAGTGCCCTGAGTGGTGCCCCATTGTCCTTGCCCAGCTCCCTGTGTAGCGCCCCCAACCCCACAGAGCCCCAGGGCGCTGCTGCCTTACCGGAGGGGCAGACACCATGGGCGGTTGGTTGTCCTGGGGTGCACGGTCCTGGGGTGGGCGTATCGCTTCCTGCTGGAAGGGGTGGTGTTGCAGCTGGGATGGGATCACAGGAGGGCAGGCTGGAAGGGTGGCCCTGCCAGCAGGTTCCATTGCCCTAGGTGGTGGAGGGGGACCCCGTGGACCAGGCCCAGGTAGGGCTATTGCTGGGGGAACCATGGGTGACCGAGGTGTGGGGGGGGGCACCTGCACCAGTGGGAGGCTGCCATGGTGTTGGCCGGCCTTCCGTGGCATGGCGGGGCCTGTCATACTGGGGCTCATGCCATAGGGCCTCCATGGCCTCCCCCATGAGGTCCATGAGCCATGTGGCCTGACCCTCCAGTCCATCAGAGGCGTGCCGCTGCCCACGTTGGAGGGCAGCAGCATGGCGCCTGTCCCAGAGGTGCTCGGTGCGGGACCGGGCCATCATGGCAGCCAAGATCTCCCTGTCCCTTTCCCCCTTCCATCTGGTGAGCTCTCTTGTGAGCGTGAGCTCCCAGGAGTGCACTGCGGCTAACCGTTGTGATTCCTCCAGCAGCTTCCTGCCGAAGTCCTCCCTCCGGCACCAGTTCCTGGTCTGCATCTTCTGGTTCCGCTCCACGCTGCTGGCAGCTGCACTCCTCGCACGAGCAGGTGCCTGGTCTGTGAACGAGAGGCTGGACACCATGTTAGTGCTTCCGGCCTGTGTGCCCCACTGCCCGCTACCACATGACCCGGGGTGCCCATAGTGTGGCAGTTCCCCTCGACTCTCCCCTGGGGGGTCCCCCTGTCCTCTCATGGAATGGGCCCCCAGCAGCTGATTGCCACCAGTCGGGCCCGTGACAGTCATGTGTGCCGTGGGGGCCGCAGTGGGCTGATCAGCCCCTCCCGCCTGCCCCCAACACCCCGACCCCTGTTGGGTCCTGCTGGTTGTGGTTGCATGCCCCCGGGTGCCCCCTCCTCACGCTGTAGCTTCACCCCCCTCCGCACCCGGCACCCCTGTGGCCCCTTGGCCGGTGTGCCCCGCTGTGGAGGTGCGCTCACCTGGTGGTGGTGGAGCTGCCGGGCCCACCTTGTCCCCCTCCTCCTCCGCGACCTCCACCTCATGCACCTCCAGGCTGCCTTGTGTTGCAATGGGATGGGGGGGCCATTAGTGTTTGCCAGGCCCCAGCCGCTGTGCCTCCATCCGGGCTGTTCCCCACCCCCCCAGCCCCGCTGGAGTGTTCGTATCTGGATCCTGTTCCTCCACTTCCTGGGGGCCATCTCGGGTGTCTGCTTGCTCTGCGTGTGCCCCCTGTCCCTGTGGCCGGTAGGCCTGTGGGTGTTGGGGGCACATGTGGAGTGTGGTGGTTCAGCGCTCGGATCCCTGGGGCGCTGCCTCCCCCTGTGGGACGGGGTTGTTCCCTCCCACTTCCTGGATGGCCTCACCAGGGCACGTCCCCTCCCTCTTCCTGGCTGGCCTCACCAGGGGCACCTCCCCCCCTGCTCCATGGGGTCGGTTGGGGGGGGTTGTGTGGTGGCCCTGCGTCTGCCCCTGGTGAAGGCGCTGTTGTGTGTGCAGGAGGCCATGATGTCACCGTCGATGCAGAGGAACTTGTCCAGCTCCTCCTGGTACTCAGATGTGTGCATGACCCAGTCGGACTTGAGATTGTTGTCCTTGATATGTTTATATCCGAACCTCAAGTCCTTTGCCTGCTGCATGCACTGTGTGTCATCCCTATTGTACCCCTGCCGCTGCATCTCAGGGGTGACGTCTTCATAGACCTGTCTGGTCTTGTAGCTGCACACCAGGTCGTGCTGGACCCTTTCAGACCCCCACATGCATATGAAGTCCCAGATCTCCTGCCTTGACCAGGGTTCCCCCTTTTGGGACCAGCGTGTGGGGGGTCGACGAACTTGGCGGCATGGGGCCCACCCTGTGGATGTGGTAGCCATGGTGATGGTCATATCCTGTTGGGGGTATAACCTTATGTGCATAAGGGGTTACTCCAGGTCCTGCTGCCCCCCCATGTCCCCATGGGGCCTGCCCTCCGCTCTCCCCTCTGGGGTGCCCTTCTGCTCACCTGGCTGTCTGGGGGCCCTCCTTGGCTGTTGTCCCTGTGGTGCAGTGCTCTGTTGCCTGGGAGCTGTCCTGGGGGGACGGTGGACTGGGTTATGCGGCTGCCACCTGCCCTGTTTTCCCTGGCCCTTGGTACTGGGCCTGGGGCGTGGCCCTCTGATCCCAGTTGAGGGGGGTTCCCTCACGCTCACCTCACTGTTGCTGCTGCTCCTCGGGCTGTACCCCTGGGATGTGCTGGGCTGGGGGTCCTTGACCGGGGGGGGTTCAGTACGGGCCCTCTGCCCTGTTCCGGGAGACATGCACTGTGTTACGGCCTGGCATGTTTCCCCTCTATCACCCCACCAGGGCACCCCCCTTGTACCTCCTGGCCCGCCCTCCCACCCACGAGAAGGGGTGCGGCCCCCCTTGTACCTCCCATCTGTGCCCTCCCACACCAGCGGCCTTGGAACTCCCCTTGTGCCTTTTGCCTGGGGCGCCCCCCCTGCCCTGCCTTGCAAGGGCTCCCCCCCCCAGGTGCTCCTGGGTCCCCGTGCTCACCCGGCCCCTTCCTGTGCATGGGGCATCATCGTCTCCCTTGGCCTTCTCATTGGCCTTCCTGGTTGCCATCGTGGGAGTCCGCGTGCATGTGCCATGGTTCCACCCTCTTTTACGGGCTCTTGGCCGGACATCCGGCTTTCCCCCCCCTTTGGGTGTGTCTGCATGGTGGCGCATGAGTGCCCTGTGGCACCAGCCAGTCCGGTCCCCATGGGTGTGGGTGTTTTCGCTTTTCCACGGACACTCAGGTGTTGGACACCCTTCTCCACCTATCTCAACCCACGGAGGGTGCTGGCTCCCTGCTGGTTGCTCCGTGCATGTTGGCAGGTGTTAGCGGGTGGGTCGGGCATGTGCACCCACCCACTCGTGGACTTTTACATGGACGGTCTCCCACCCATCTGATGGGTGTTTCCGGGTATTCGTGCGTGGGTGGTGTCCATGTAAAAGTAGCCATAGATTGTGTTTAAAGGGCCATATACACAGTGTCTGGGTTTAGTATAATTCTAAAGTAGCTTTAATTTTATGAGCAGGCAAAGACTTGATCCTACTTGCAATATATGTTGTATGCAGACTAGTGTTTAAACACATATCCCCTTTTTGAGGCATGGATTTATTTTTACCAAAAAGAAACATAAATAGACAAAGAAACAACTCAATCCAAATCTCTTTCTTAGTTGAACTGCTCCTAAAGTTTCTAACTAAAGACTTCCTTAGCCCTACTTCAGGGAGCCACTCCTAGAGTTTCTTTTTTTAGACTGGGTTACAAGCTAATAGAAATTACTTGATCTGGGGAGTTGGTAGAAATAGTTCTCTGTCCATACACAGAGATCTTAGGCACTATCCCATTACCACACATTAATATGTTTAGTTCTGTTTCTCTCTCAGACACAAGATGCTCATTTTTGGAGAAATAAATTTGTTTTCAGTCTTCTACAACCAACTGTGTAGACCACAGCAAAGACTAGACAGATTATGAGAATTCAACTGTCATTTCTGGTGTCCTAACTAAAAAAAAAGCCTGCAATCAAATATTTCAGTTGTTGATTCTGTTCTGTAAGGCACTGAAAGAAGAACATCTATCATGCTGCCATTGATAAGAAAATGCTAAACTTAGGAACTGAGCTTCTGCAGGAATAGAAATACTCCCATGATGATGATGATGATGATGATGATAAATAATATTTCAGCCAACAGAAAAAAATTGAGTTTTGGTGGTTTGTGCAAAACAAATAACCTTGAGTCCCGTGAGTGGAATTTTAGTCTTTACTATGTATTCAATCTCACAAAAATATAAAAACTTCCATACTGGGTCAGACCAATGACCTATCTAGCCTGTTATTCTGCCTCTTGCAGTGACCAATATCAAATGCTTCAGAGGAAATATTCAAGAAGCGGGGCAACTATGTAGCAATACTTTCCTCCTCATTCAATCCTAGCTTTCATCAGTCAGAGGCTTAGTGACATTTACCTTTGAAGCTGTTGAAACAAAGCTAGTAAGGCACATGGATATACACCAAATGTGAGAGAATAATCAGTGGTCATTCACAGTGGCCACCCATTGGACAGATGTCTACATCATGGCCAAAGCAGCTGCTATATAGGGTAATTTCAGATGTTACGAGATCACAGTCAACCACAGTACACTCAATCCCGCAGCAGGGCCAAAGAGCACTGACCGTCTGATCGGTGGCATCCAGATGTTCACCACAGTCAATCACCCGTAGGGGTCAAACCCAACCACAGTTCCGGAGGTCGGTACGGGACCATCCCTGGAATCATGGTCAAAGAGATTCCCACTGGGAAACTGCAAAAAGTAATGACTGAACACCAACCACCAGGCAGGATCAAACAAAATGATCCCCAGCTGTGGCGAAAGCACACAGCATTGCTGACTGGCAACGAGCAACACACAGACCAGGGAGGGAGATTTAAAGGGCACACAGCAGCAGGGGAATGTGACAGGATGGAGCAAGGCGGAAGGGAGAGGAGAGAGGAGGGTGAGCGAGGGGAGGAGGAGGAGGAGGCAGCAGAGCAGCAGCAGCAGCTGGGGTAGGCCACCCCAGAGGGGACAACTGGCTAGGGGATGGGGAGACACCCCAGAAACGGGTAAGGAGAGCAAGGGGGGCCTGCACAGTGGCACAGGGGATGGCCCAAGAAGCAGTAGGGATGGGGGGGCAAGGGGAGGGGGAGGTAGGGTGGGACAGGGAGCATCAGGGGGATGACAGGGGGAACATGATGTACAATAAACACGGGTGTAACCAATCATAGCCTTTATTGTGGGACAATCTGCTTTGGGAAGGGGCTGGGGGCATCACCTGGGGCGAAGTGCAATGACAGGTGGGGCCGGCCGATGTTATGCCCAGCACGCTCAGGCCCCGGCATCACTGCTGATATGCCTTGCCAGGGCAGCATGGATCTGCTTGGCATAGCAATACTCCCTCGGGTTCTCCGCATACACATACAGGGTCACAGGTTCTGGTGGGTGTTGGGACATGGGGAACGCCAAGGCTGCCCCATCGGTTTCACATATGTTGTGCAAGACACTGCAGGCACCGATCACGAGGGCTGAGGTCTCCACAGCAAAGTCAAGTTGACCTGCAAGGCACCTCCAGTGCTGCTTGAGGGCACCGAAGGCCCTCTCGAACACGGTCCTCGAGGCGCATACCCGGGAGTTGAACAACGCCTCCACAGGGTTCCTGGGGACTGGGTATGCCTTCATGAGCCAGCAGAGGAGGGGATAGACTGGGTCCCCCAGGATGCAGGGGCCATAAGCACCCCCTCGATCCTGGACATCCTCGATCTGGGTCACATGACCCGGAAGGCCTAGGCATGAAGCTCCCCAGAGCACCGCGGGACCCGCTGCCGCTACTGGACCCAGGGCCAGAGCCCTGGCACCAACAGATAGGACGATCCCTGAGGTGGGGGGTGTCTTTTTAAAAAAAATTATTTTCCTGAGGGCTGCACATGGTGGGGGGAAGTTGAGCCCCGGCGCCCCTTCCACCCGTGAAGCCTGTAGGGGGGATGGAAAAATGGGTCCCCCCCTGTCCTCTGCCCACTGTCCGAACAAGTTTGGAACCTGAACTTTGTTTGGCCGGTTCGGGCAGGGGACAGTTCGGATTTAGGGGGTTCGCGAACAGCCCGAAACACCCATCCCTACCGGCCATGAAACTGCTCCTGTGCTGCCCTGACACCCTCTCTGGTGCCTATCCAAGTCTGAGCTCCAGGATTTACTGATTTGGCTATGAGGCCAGCACTCGCAAGTGCCGGCTCTATGCTGCGGATTTGCTTGGCCTCCGTGTCTTTCCCTATGGGCGAGTTCCGAAGGTGCGGTGCTTGCATGTGGCATGGTCCCTGGCAGAGACTGTGTCTGCCGTCTCAGTGTGTAGCCTGGCCGGGTTTGCGACCTGTCTGGAGGAGGGGGGGCCTGCCCTGACTGTGTGCTTCTTTGGCTGCATCCACGGGGTGCGTGGCTACCAGTGATCGTGTGCAGCAGTTTATCACCGCCTATTGGAGATTGGGCACCTGCCATGGTCCCCATTGCCTTTTGGCTTCATTTGCCCTTAGTCGGCCTTGTCTACCTCCCACCTCGCCCCACCCTGGTGTCTTCTAGGTGTTCTGACCACAGTCTAGAATCGGCATATCGTCTGTTGCACTGCCCCATGCCGTGGTCCGTCCGTTTTCTTGCCGTGATCCTGCTCCCGTCATGTTTGTTCGGGGCCTTCCTGGACCACGGGAGGGGGTTAGCCGGCTCGCCATGGTTGGGAATTCACTGTGGTGACCCAGGAGCACGTAACATCTGAAATTACCCATAGACTATTGAAATCTAGACAGACATGTAATTTTACGGTTGAGAAACACAAAGTCAAGTTCTTTGGTTTTAAATTAAAGACTTGCTGTAACACGATCCTCTGTGCCCCAGGTAATGCCTCTCTGAATCCAACCCAGTAGATGGTGGAATTAACTCCACAGTGGAATTAGCACCAAGTGGCAGTGCCTTTAATTAACATGTCCATCACCAACAACATTCCATTCTACATATAAAGTCCATACCTTCCTAGTAATAGGGCCTCCCTCTCAGACCCTGCTGGCCATGTACCCTCATTCCTGAAGCCAGTTCTCTTTCTCAGTAACTGCCCTCACTCCTTGGCTGCTCAGTCCCTCAAACAGAGCTTTCCCACACTGGGCCCAGCTCCTTGGCTTTGGGCTAGTGTAACCAGACATGCCCTAGGACAGCTGGCCCCACTTAGCCCGTAGGCTTCTAGGGGCTTCCAGCTGTCCCCTTAAAGGGGGAAGGTGTCCAAGTAGCCCACCCCTGACACATTTGCCTTTAATTATTAGCTTTTCATTATTGGAATGATCCTCTCATTATCATAATCCCCCTCTTCTCCACATGTCCACCAATCTACTACAAAGGAATAAGAGCAGAGTTCCTCTAAAGTAACCTACTAATACTTTTAACCAGAGGATCCCAAGACTCTTTCTAATCATTCATTACTCAAATAGGTAAAAGTGAAAAGACTTATACATGAAAAGTTCAAAGGTCAGCTTCTCAAGATTGAATGCAAATAACATTCATGCTTAAATAACACTTGCAAATACTATAGCCAAACTTTGTATTGTGCATGTGTCTTGCATTTTATGGTGCATAGATGTGTGGCCAAAGTCAGTTCTTAGCAGAAATGGAAGCCTGCTTTCTGAAGTCAGAAGTAAGTGTTTAAGTATTTCCTGAATGACAGCCGAGGTATCGCAGATAATAATGTCATCGTGATCCTTCATCCTTCTGAAGAAAAGAGTGAGGAACTGTTTGAAGATCATACAAGCTATAGGAGAAGTTAGCATAACTGATAATAACCACAGGCAATGAACTAAATGGCAGTTCCCAAGCAAGCCAGAAGTTGAATACATTCAAAGCCAACATACAAAGAGATGCAAGGCTATAACAACTCTGTGAAGTACAAATGGACTTTTGTAATTCAGAATCATCAGGCAGCCAAGGCTTTCTGATTTTCCACGCACACTCAAAAATGAAGAGATATCCAAGGAAATAGGACAATGTTAGCACAGAAAAATGAGATCAAACCATCATATGGATCATGTGAATGTTGCCAATTTGGAGAAAATTATACCTTGTCACAGCCATGACTGAGCCATCAGGCTTTCTTGTTAACTTCAAAGTTAATTCAGCAGAATCCATAGTTTTAACTGGAAAATGATCAAACCCAACTGCCAAAAAAGCCACAACTTAAATCTTTTCTGGTCCTAATGAAACAACTGTAGAAGTAGAAATATGAATATTGCTTCCTCGGGGACAGAATAAACCAGGATGTCATCATTAGCCTACAAAAGGTTTCTTTGGTAGACCACCAAACCACAATCATCAGTTTAAAGAAAGAAAGCATCCCTGTGGCTGTGAAGGAAGGAACTACATTACTATTCTCTTTGTTTCTTTCAGTGCAAAGTAATACAAACTGCACCAAATCTGGGCGATTCAGGAATATTTAGAAAGCCGATGAAGAAAAAACTTTATTTTTCAGCAAAGAAATTGATCTCAGTATTTTGTGCATGAGCCAGTCAACGTGAAGGACCAGGAAAAGTGACATACCAAGAAAATGGGGTGGATGGTAAAATGTAGACCGTGATGCTGGAAAGGTACTTGCCTGGCAAAACTAATGAGAGACCTGAGCAAACGGAAGAATTACAGCAGGTAGGTAGGTCCCCCAGATGAAGGAAAAAATGCATCCAGATAAGAGTCTATATCTGTAATTCATACAGATACTTATTTCAGAAGACAGATACTGTAGCTAACTTGTGTCTCTACTCCCAAAGCAGCAACAAAAAGAAAATACTGAAGAGCACTGTCACATTATTGAATAAATAAATTATAAGCACCATCCAGCTGTTTGTAGTTCCATCTGGTGCCATTTATTTTTTTCATGCCTTGGGTATTTTTATGAGTTCATTTTTATTTAAAATTATTGACTTCTGAAAATGAAAAAGAATAACCACCCTTAATAGCAATTTCCATTTAGAACTTAAAAATAAAGAATATAAAAAGTTTATTAACAGCTCACATAAATAAAACCTAGTAAGCATATCCTTTAACACATAAATACAAGTTCATGCAGTAGACTTAGGACCAATCCAGCTCTCATTGTAGTAAATGACTAAACTCCCATTGACTTGTATGGAGCTGGATTGAGCCCTTAATATGTTTCAATTTCAGTAAGGCTTTTCACATAGCCATACATGACATTCTAGAAAGTAAACTGGGGAAATATGAGTTTGAAATAACTACCATTTGGTGGGTTCATAACTGGCTGAAAACTGTGCTCAAAGAGTAATAATTAATGGATTGGGGTCAAACTGGAAAATGGTATCTACTGGGTCTCATAGGGGTCCATACTGCATCCTGTACTCTTCAACATTTTCATTTGGAAGAGGAGGTGGAGGATGATACACTCATCAAGCTTGCAGATGACACAAAACTGAAAGAGGTTGAAAACATTTTAGAGGACAAGAATAGTCTATAAAAGAAACTAGAGACCTGAAGTTGAAAAAATGAAATAAGGCTTAATGACAAATGCAAAGTATTTATTTTATTTTTTTACATATTTACCCCCACCTTTCCCTGGATGCTCAGGGCAGCTTACAAAAAACATAAAGTATCATTAAAAACATTAAAATGCAATTTCACCAAAGAAACCCTATCCACACCCACCTCCCAATAGCCACTCACTTAATCCCTATCCCCACTTGCCCCCTAAAGCCTCCAGCCTTCCCATAACCCACCAAAAACCCCATCTAATACCACCTCCAACCCCACCTCATGCCTCTACCTCAAAACCCACCCATCCTCTATCCCTGCCTGCCAAATGCCTTTACAAACAGGAAGGTCTTACACCGCCTCCAGACGAGGCTCAGTCTTGGGCTCAAAAAAACCTCTGGGGGAAGTGAATCCATAGCATTGGGGCAGCAACTGAGATTGACTCCCTGTGAGCCCTGATCATACAAACAAGACTAATGGATTGTACCCACTAGGAGGCACTCCCATCTGATTGGAGGGGCTGCAATGGGGCATGGAAGGACAGGCGGGTTCTCAGATATGTGGGGCTCAGAATGTTTAGGGGTGGAGGGGTCTGCTGTTCCTGAAGAGGGATTTCAACCTCATCCCCCTGTTGGCCCCTTTGGTTTTCCTTCCTCTTGCCCCAGGGTGCACCGAGCCCAGCTGACAGCCATCCCATCTGAGCCGGGGGCGTGATCCAGAGAGCTACAGTACTCTTCAAAAGCGCTGCCGTGCTCAGCGCAAGGTTGGAGGAGTCTGCTGTTCCTGAAGAGGGATTTCCACCTCATGCCCCCTGTTGGCCCCTTTAGTTTTCCTTCCTCTTGCCCCGGGGTGCACCGAGCCCAGCTGACAGCCATCCCATCTGAGCCGGGGGCGTGATCCAGAGAGCTACAGTACTCTTCAAAAGCGCTGCCGTGCTCAGCGCAAGGTTGGAGGAGTCTGCTGTTCCTGAAGAGGGATTTCCACCTCATGCCCCCTGTTGGCCCCTTTAGTTTTCCTTCCTCTTGCCCCGGGGTGCACCGAGCCCAGCTGACAGCCATCCCATCTGAGCCGGGGGCGTGATCCAGAGAGCTACAGTACTCTTCAAAAGCGCTGCCGTGCTCAGCGCAAGGTTGGAGAGGTCTGCTGTTCCTGAAGAGGGATTTCCACCTCACGCCCCCCTGTTGGCCCCTTTAGTTTTCCTTCCTCTTGCCCCGGGGTGCACCGAGCCCAGCTGACAGCCATCCCATCTGAGCCAGGGGCATGACCCAGAGAGCTACAGCACTCTTCAAAAGCGCCGCCGTGTGGACGGCGGCGCCGTAGGCATGCGCCTAAGGGCGTTGCGAACAAGGGCGCGCCCTTGTGCGTGGGCTTAGGCGTGGGCTGAGGTGGCTGAGCATTCCGACGGACCTGTGAGGGCCTTTGGACATCCCCTGCTAGAAGGACACTGACAGTAGGATTGATCATTTGGGCTACCCACTATGACTAAGAAGGGTAAAGCGGGGAAGAAACCGAGGGTAACCACCCATGCGCGTGCGGGGCAGATGCAGCTGGAGGACTGCTTTCAATGGAGGACTGTTTCTCAGCTACCAGCAAAATGTTCAACCAGGGGTGAGCGGGATTTGTCACCCTGCTCTGTCAAGTATGACCCCTCTGTTGTGTCTTGTGCTCTGAAGGACTGCGAGTTTAATCCTATAGGCATGGAAGATGGACCCCCTACTTGTTCCTTGCAGATTCCATCCACTTCATTAGTGGCCAGTGCTGCGGTTTTTAGGGAACTGGGGGAGAGGTGGCAGGAATTGGGTGCTAAGGCCTGAAACCCTCCCTGGTTTTCCTCACATTCGCAGCTCCTAGGCCGGGAAGGAACGAGTTACTCATTGCAGAGCTCTCCGGATCATTTAGATTCTCAAGGTCTACGACAATTTGCCTTGGAGGGTGCACTGAACTGTGGCCAGAGGGACTCGGATTTCCAAGTACCAGACACCTGGCCGCTGCTTTCCCCTCCTCTAGGGGAGGCCAATGGGGTGCAGGGGGCTTTGGGGATGCCAGTTAACGCTATTGTAAATAAGGGAACTTACTTAAGTTAGCCGCCAAGCCCCCCGGTTAAATTTGATTTTGCCTTGTTTAAACAGCAGGAGGCCCAAGTCTCTTCCTATTTCCAGCAGGTGGAAGAATTTTTTATGGCTATTATGTCACATAGCAAAATATTAGATGGCAAACTTCAGGCTATCTGCCAGCAATTAGATGGGTTAGAACATTGGATTGGGGACCCCAGTAGGGTTATGGGAGGGCCCGGCCCGCCTACAATGGATTATGCTACCCAACAGACCAAGTCATTTAATGGATCAAGCCACTTACTGGATCAAGCTACCCAAACCGCTCCTTTGCAGGGACTGGGTCAGTTGACCTCGGTGGATTTGCCACCAGTCTCCAACTGGAAGCTTGATTTAGTGTCAGAGGCATTGGTTTTTACAGTTTACCCTCTGCAATCCGGTTTACTCCCCCCCCTGCGAGTCTAAACTGCGAATAGTCCAACATATCGCAGACATAGTGGGATGTGTCCTTTTCCCCTCGCAAATTGCTCGTTTTTACTATCTCCCAGTACAAGGTAACTTCAGACGGTTAGTCATTTATTTTCGCACATCGGCAATTGCGGAAAGGCTCCTGTCTTATTCTGGGTTTTTTTCCTTATGGGGGGTATACACGGCTGCCTTGTATGTCAAACCAGGAGTTCATTCACTGTTACAAAAACCCCAGTTGGTCACCCAGTCATCTTCTGGTAGTAACCATGGTTCAGTTCACGATTTGGGGGGGAGGGTGCTAAACTTAGCCAACTCTATGGCTGAGCATAGCCCTAAGGAGTTGGCTAAGGTAGGGGGTTTTGATGCTCCTCCCAAGCCAGTTTTGTCTGGGGGGTCCCCCTTAATTTCCTCTCATAGTGCCCAACCATTAATTGCTGCTCCTTGTTTATCCAGGGATATCCCAAGGGATAATTTAGGTTTGCCTTTAGTGAAGACAGGTTCTCAGGGAACTGTAGAGACCCGACCCACTAGTCTTGTGGGAGGTCTGTTCTCTGATGATTGCCCGGTGGGCTCCGGGCTTATACCTATAAATAATTTCCACTGCCCTATTGTTCCAAGTCCGTGCCTAGTTAAGCAAGTAGCTTTAGCTGGTCGGGAGTTCCCTCTCAGAGGGGCGTCTATATTCGAGGAACTTATGGCTGCTGATCCTATCTGTAGGTCCATTTTGTTAAGTTCCATGGGCTGATTGAGGAGCTGGTGGGTCCCTCCTTTTAGTGTGAATATCTAAAATAATTTGTTTGGAGCAGTGATAATGATTTTAGACTTAGAGTGTATCTCTTGGTTAGTTACTTATGAGGGTAGGTAGTTATATACCGCATCCAGCTGGGAGGGAAGTTTTGACCCCTAGGGAAATTGGGGGCAGGTAAAAATGGTTATTCAAGGAATTGGCCACTCCCTTTTTATTGTATTTAAATAGTTTCTTTATATGTTATTTCTGCTAGTTATTGGCACCTGGGTATTCATTTGCTGATTGTGTATTGTGTTTGCCTGTTTTATTTTGTTGTATGTCTAAGCAATGACCGTTGGTCATGCTTTAATAAACAATTGATTGACAATTGACAATTGAATGTTTAGGGCTTTAAAGGTCAAAACTAGAACCTTGAATTGTTCCTGGAAAGCTATAGGGAGCCAGTGCAGACTTTGGAGCATCAGTGTAATGTGCTCCCATTGCCTCACTCCTGAGAAGAGACAAGCTGCCACATTCTGCACCAGCTGCAGCTGCTGAACAGTCATCAAGGGCAGCCCCACATAGAGTGCATTGCAATAATTTAGTGATGAAAGCATGGATGACAGTGGCCAGATCTGAATAAGAAAGAAAAGGCCACAGCCTCGTCATCAGATGGAACTGGTGAAAAGCGCTCCTGGCCATTGCCACAATCTGACAATCCAGGCACAGCAAGGGGTCCAGATGACCTCCAAGGCTGTAAGCCTGATTGACCATCAATAGCAGAAGTCCCAATCCCTTTCAGGTCATAAGGCCGTCCAACCATCATCACCTGAGTCTTGTATGAATTCAGCTTCAGACGTTTCACATAGAAATAAAATACAGATACAGAAATATAAAATGGGAAGGGGGCTGACTGGGCATGTGCAGGCAGCAGGTCGTGCGTGGCTGAGCTCCTGCCTGACCCAATGCCAAATCAAAGAAACTGAGCACAAAAAGCCAAAAATAGAATCTGAAAAAACATAAAACTACCTAAATAAGGAATGAGCCAGAATAAGAAAAAGGAAGCAGAGTCTACAATAGATAGATATTACCTCCCGAGGCGCAGCACGCAAAAAGGTGAGGCCACGATTAACAAAATGGTGGACACGGCGCACAGGGAAGCACCGCGGGACACAGAAGGTGATTTCAGATGTTACGGGCGGGTGGTTCACCACAGTGGATTCCCAGTGGGGGTGAACAAAACCACCCCCCCCTGGGGTGAAGAAAAGCCCCAAACATACGTGACGGGACCGGGGCCACGGCCGGGAATCGGGCCGACAGATCACGGATCGGGGCAGCGCAACAGACGTGACACCAATCCCCAGCCATGGTCAAAACTCCCAGAAGCCACCGGGCAGGGGCGGGACACAGACATGGCCACCTGAGGGCAAACGAAGCCAAAAGGCACAGATGGGAACTCCCACACAAGGGAAATGGGAAGGGAGGGGGGAAGAGGGAGAAGAGGCTGACAGGTACCACACACAGCAGGCACACAGACAGCAGAGCCACAGCGGAACACACAGCATGACCACACGCTGGGGGCGCATGCGCACACACACACACATACACAAGGGAAAGGTCGGGACGGGGGGCAGGGGCGCCCGGATAAAACACAAGGAATAATGGGAGCGGTGGGGGACACGGAAGAGGGGGACCGCAAAGGGGCAGGTCTGGACACAGGCTGCAGCAACCCCCACCCCCACAGCAGCACAGTCCACATAGGCGCCCCCACAGCAACACAGGCAGTCTTGGAAAGGGGGGGCCAGGACCCCGGGACCAAGGCACGATGGGGGCCCGCAATGCACAGCGAGTCGGGTGAAGATGGTCCAGGAGGAAAACGGTGGCCCCACAGTCGCCGAGGGGCATATGGAGGGCAGCCAGGACAGGCGGAGCTGTGCTGCAGGTCCAACAACACGCACACCCCCAGTTGAAGCACCATGGCCCAGTCCGGGAGCGCCCTAACCCCCAGGTCACACAAGCAACCAAGGGTGTGGGGTGAGGTGGGGGCATGCAGCAGGTGGCAGCGCCGGCAGGTGCGGACAGGTAGCTGCACACGGGTGGGTTGGAGAGGCCACGCAGAGCGCCGCACCCAGGCACTAGGGAGGGCTACCGTGGAGGGGGGCCAATGGGGCAGGCATACCGGGGGGCCCAGAGGGGGCCCAAGGCCACAGGCAGGGGCAGCAGCACCCCATGAAGCAGGCTGGAACACACCACGGCAGAGACATCAGGGCGGGAGCAGCCAGCGGGGACCATCCCCCCCCAGACTGGGGCAGCAGCCCACATGGGGGCAGGACACCGGGGGCCTGGGAGGAGCGAAGGGAGTCACAGGCTACCGCTGGGGGCCACAGCGGGCCCTGGGCCCAGGTGCCCCTCCCGGTGAACCAGGTGGGGCCAATGGATCAATCTCCGGTGGTACCCCAGCACGGACATGTGGTGGGCGATCAGGTAGTACGCCTCGAAGGGATCATGCATGGAGAGAGCCAGCTGGACGTCCACACGGGACCACACCCCCAACAGGGCTGACATCTTTGCTGCGGAAGGCTCCGGCACACAGAAGGCAGCAGAAGGGGGCCAAGGAAGATGTTCCAGCTCCAGCAGCTGGTGGTACACCACCCCATGGGTGCGCTGGTACCCATGCGCCCCGTGAACAGAGGCAAAGTAGGACACGGCCAAGGCAGGCCACCCTCAGCAAAGCACACCGTGTAGGCTCTCAAACCGCACACAACCAGCACAGAAACGGTCTCAGCCCCGGACCAGGGCACATGAGAACACCACTTGTCTGGGATGCGCCCCTCAGGGAAGTGAACCAGCCCCAGGGTCTCCGTATGCAGCCGGAAATCACGGGCACTTGCCTCATAGCTGAAGTAGCGAAGTCCAGAGCTTAAGCTCTCAAAGGCACCCGCACGGCTGCCCGGGGTGCCCAGGACTCAGAGCAGCTGCACGGCTGTGGTATGCCACAGGTTGCAAAGAGACATGGTCTCCCAGAAGGTCCAGATATGGGGGGCCCCATGGGGGCTGGGGAGCGGGAGCCCTGTGGACGGGCAACCAGCCATGGTCCGGCACGACAGGGAGAATAACACAAAGGACAGGGGGGCACACACACCCTCCAGGGACGGGAGGGCCTCCGAGGGGTCCCAAGGCCAGGGAAAGCAGCCGCGGACCACAACATTGTAGCACAACAGAGCGAAGCGTGGGGTGCGGACCTGGAACAGCTGCAGAACACAATAGCAATCACACTGTCCGGCTAATCGCTCCTCCAAGGCCATACTGTAGAAAATGGGGGGGAGGGGTGGCGGGGTGGCAGTGGAGATGGCTGATGGAATGCAGCTGTCAAGGGAGTGTGCAGACCTGTGTACCCGTACAGGGGTGAGGCCAGGTGCCCTGCCTGCCGGTGCACCCAATTGCACACACGCATACACTGCCCCCCCTTGGGGGGGCCCACGGCCACCTAGGGCCCCCTCCCAGACAGCCCTGCCATCAGAGGCCCTGTATGACTGCTCCCATCCCCCCCCTTGGGGCCCCACCACCATGGAGCGGGACAGGGCAGCTGCCTATTGGGTGTACCTCGCGCTCGCAGCCGAGTGGTTCCATGACCACACCGAGCAGCTGCGCCTCCTGACCGCTGAGGTGCAACTGGCCATCTGGTTGTGAGTTGCCCTGGCCCAGATAGCTGCAAGGGGCCTCCAGGCCCACCACGGGTGCAGGAGAGCCTGTGCTCGTCTGAGGGCACATAGACTCTCCAGGGCATATTGGCAGGCTGGGAGCTGGAGCCAGACCTAGCCCGCAGTGCTCTGTGGGGCTGCCAGGCACCTCCTCTGGGCAAGGGAGACCATGCGCCGGGCAGCCCTGCTCACTATGCCCATAGCCAGATGCCTACGGTTCGCAGAGCGCCCACAGACGTGGTGGGCTAGGGCGCTGGCCCACTGGGAAGAGCCAGACTGGAGGGCCCACTTTAGGATGACCAAGAGCACCCTGCTTCACCTAGCAGAGCTCCTCACACCCTGGCTGGAGCGGCAGCACACCTCCATGTGGGACCCCATCCCCATGGTCCAGCAGGTGGCGATAGGGGTCTGGGCCCTCGCAACACTCGACTCATGCCCATCCGTGTCCCAGCACTTCAGGGTGGGGCTCAGCACTGTCGCCTGCATCCTCCGGGATGTGTGCGAGGCGGTGGAGGGCATGCTCCTGGACAGAATGATCCACCTAGTGGACCAGGGGGCCATGATGACGGGGTTCGCAGCCGGTGGTTTCCCCAACTGCATGGGAGCCGTGGATGGCACCCACATAGAGATACTCTGCCCAGCCACCAAGGAGGCCCTGGAGTATGTGAACAGGCACGGTTACTACTTCCTGCAGCTGCAGGGGGTGGTGGATCACCGGGGCCGGTTCATAGGCATCTACACGGGCAACTCCGGCCGCAGTCACGATCCCAGGATCATGACCATCTCACCCTTCTATGCCCGGATGTTCCGGGGGGACTTTGTGGACATGGGCATGAGCTGGATCGAGGGGGTCCCGATGCCCCCCTGTATTCTGGGGGACCCTGCCTACCCCCTCACCTGCTGGTTGATGAAGGTTTACCCTGTACTGAAGACCCCTGCGGAGGTGCTATACAATACCCGCCTGTGTTCCAGTTGGACCGTGGTGGAGCGTGCCTTCGGGGCCCTCAAGCAGCGCTGGAGGAGTGTAGCTGGGCACCTGGATTACACTGTCTCGACCTCGGCGTGGTGATCGGTGCCTGCTGCATGCTTCACAATATCTGCGAAACTGAGGGGGAGCCCTGGACTACCCCGAGCCCCACCGGCAACCCGGTCCCATGCCCCTGTACGTGAATGCCGAGAACTCCAGGGAGTACCGTTACAAGCGGATCTGGGATGCCCTGACGAGGCATATCGCCCGGGGGGCCCAGTTGTGAGGGACTCTCCCCCTGGGGCCCCACCCGCGGTTACGTGGCCATGCCCCTGCACATGTGGGCCCCCACCCGTCCCCCACAAATGGGAGCATGAGCCATACCAGTGAATTCAGCCTTTATTTACCCAAAGTCCACATGTTCACCCTGTCCCTCCACTCCAGAGTTGCCCTGTCCCCAACAGTGGCCCCCATCATGTCACCCTCCCTCTCCCCGTGTCCTGTTAATATTTTAATATTTGAATTGTATTTTTTTTAAATGTTTTAAATTGTTTTTTATATATTTTATATGTATTTTTTACTGTTGGAAGCTGCCCCGAGCTGTTTTTAGGAGGGGCGCGGTATAAATTTAGAAAATAAATAAGTAAATAAAATAAATGCTCTGCCCAAAACCGGGGAAAAATATTGAACTCTGTAGTGGTTTTTGCCCAATTTCAGTAATTAATACAGACGCCAAGATTTTTACTAAAATATTGGCCAACCGTTTAATGCTGGTTATACCAGATATAATAACGGCAGACCAGACTGGATTTATGCTGGAATGCCTAGGGATTGATAATGTGCGCAAAGTGATAAATATTATCCATCAAATAAATAATAGCAGCACTCCTGCAGCAGTGGTTTCCCTTGATGCCGCAAAGGCCTTTGATATGGTGGAGCAACAATATCTGTTTCAAACCATGGAAAAAATGAGTATGATTGGTAGGTTCACAGACTGTGTAAAATTAATATATGTCTTCAATGGCAAAAATTATCATAGACGGGGCAACATCACCAGAATTTAGTCTGACTCGTGGCACTAGACAGGGCTGCCCTTTGTTTCCACTATTATTTAATATTGCAATAGAACCCTTAGCTATTGCGATCAGACACCTCCAGCATATTCAAGGTATAAAGGTTAGGGGGAAGGAGTATAAATTAGCCATGTATGCAGATGACATGATCTTATTTCTGTCAGACCTGCCAAACACAGTACCCAACCTATTAAGCCTAATTAAAAAATTTAGTGCAGTTTCTGGATATAAAATAAATATAGAAAAATCACAAATGCTGATATTTAAGGAGACAAAGCTATCCAAAACTAATCTGCAGAAGTCCACACCTTTCAATGTACAAAGCAGATCCGTCAAATATCTGGGTATCAACATTACCCAAAAAATCAATGATTTATGCAAAACCAATTTCTTGCCTATATTAGAGACAATTAAGAGTAACGAGGCAGACTAGAAAAACCTTCAGATATCATGGACTGGCAGGACGAATCTACTAAAAATGGCAATTTTACCAAAGCTAATATACACATCCTTTACCCTGCCTATTAATGTCCCCAAGGAATATTTTGCTGCGGTAAATAAAACTATAGCCAGGATAATCTGGAATAGAAGGAAACTATGAATCAGGAGATCTATATTGCATACCCTAAAAGAAAAGGCAGGTATGAATGCACCTGACGTTAAATTATATCACTGGGCGTCAGCCCTTAGGGGTATAAAAAGTTGGTATCGTAATAGTAATCTTCCTGCTTGGATAGAGCTAGAAAAAAGTGTTTGCATGACAGATAATTTCAAATACCTTCTTGCAGATGATCTAGAAATAAGAATGCAAAAAGGAAGGAAACATCCGTTTATATGGATGGCGCTTCATACATGGGAACTTAGCTTAAAGAAAGCTGAAATGATAAAAGAAAAAAACCCATACATGTCGATATTTGGGCACTGGTCAAAACTTGCTGGTATATCTGACTCAACAAAAAAGTTATGGGAAGCTAAAGAGCTGGTATATGCACAAAATTTATTTGCGGGTGTAGAGATATTAACATTTGATACTGTTAAACAAATGCTTGGAAGAGAAACATATTTTTTTTACATATAGAGGGATTAGAAGTAAATTCAATTGCAAACTCAATAAGCCCCATTTTATAAGAAAAATAAATGAACTGGAAAAAGTATTATATGGGGACTCCTCGCAGTATCATATTATATCTAGATTGTACAAAGTTTTGCATGGACTATTCAACTTACCTGATGCAGGATACATCTCCAACTGGGAAGAAGACCTGCAAGTAAAAATAGAAAAAAAAGAGATGAATCAAATATGGGAAAATGTGCAAAAGGCCTCAAAAGCTCTAAGTATAAAAGAGCTGCAGATAAAAACTACATAATGTACTTTACCCCATGTAAACGTAATATCATGAATAAAGACTATGCACAGAATTGTTGGCAGGGGTGTGGCACCCCGGGGACTTGGATGCATTATTGGTGGCAATGTCCATACATAAATACATTTTGGCAGGAAGTCTGGCCTCATTTGAATGAGACTGCTCAATGTGATATTACATTTCAACCCATGTTTGCCTTACTGGGCGTGTTTCCTAATATACAAGTCATTAAAGAACGAAGATTGGCATGCCAGCAACTGAGATTGGTGGCTGTCTACACAATTGTATGGAACTGGAAATAAAAAAATCAACCTTCAAGAAATGGATCCAGCATATATGCTTTACACTCAGAATGGAACGTATTTACGCTGAAGTCCATCTGGAACTAGAAGGATTTTATGCTATATGGAATAATATGTGGGAATTAATACAAAAACACCTGAACTTGGACAAGTCAAAAATATCACTATGTTTAACTAAAATATAGATAATTTTTATATACTCACCTTAAAAAGTTCAAGGACCACCGCTGTAACGGGTACCCTGAAATGGTACTTTTTAAATTTCTTTCAAGTTTGTATTAAGAGAGTATGGTTGATATGAAAAGCAATAAATATATATATATACATATAAAAGAAATATAAAATGGAGGACAGCTAGCTAGGCAATTGCACTGCCAAAAAGGACCTAGGGGATATAAAGCATCACAACTTAATCCTAGTATTGATTTCTACCCCAGGCTGAGGTAGAAATCCACCCCATGGTAAAATGAATTTGGGTACGTTTCTACTCCAGTGGGCTTTTTGGTTGCATATAAAAATAGTTAACAATGGTAACTACTTTCCTTTGGGGATATTGTGTACCTGTGTGCAGGTGACAATGTCCTAAAAGGGCAACGTTTGAGAGCCACTAACTTGTGAGTTATTGGAAAAGATGTGCCCCCAGACTACGAAAATACCCCAATACTTGTTTCCCAATATACAAGTCATTAAAGAACGAAGATTGGCATGCCAACAACTGAGATTGGTGGCTGTCTACACAATTGTATGCAACTGGAAATAAAAAAATCAACCTTCAATTGATGCATAGGGTTTGATCCCATGCCCTGCGCATGCTGTGTGCATCCTGTGGATGCACACGTGCACACAAACTGCGCACATGTCCATAGAGATTAACATTGTGCTGCACGGATCCCACATGGGATTGTGGCCAATGGGTTTAAATTGTAGCAAAGCAGATTTCAGTTAAATAGTAAGATAAACTTCATAACTCTAGGAACATTTAGAAAATGGAATATATTTTATCTATACTTATATATTGTAACCCATCCTGAACCACAGGCAAGGGGTGGCATATAAATATTAATAAGTAAAATAAAATAAATAAATAAATAAGTAATAAACGTCATCACAGCCCAGGAGACCACAGGTGTTGATATGCAAAGCAATTTGGAAGATAGCTGCAAGACACTCCATATGGAGCTAGCAGGATGTTTTGTCAGCAAACAAAGCTTTGGACAGTGAAATTAGAAATCAAATTAATATTAGCGTGATCAAAGAATCTTGAGATATATAATGCTAAGAATAAAAAAGAACTTTCTCTGCTCATCTTCTTCTGCTTTCTTTTACTCTACAGTGAATGTGTGCACATTCACGGGACTAGGTACAGAATTTTGAAGTGTTTGTGAGAAGTGAATGCCACAAAGTGACCACACTATTTCTTACTTTCCCATCCTTGTCTTAAAAGAAACCCTATGCAACATCTTTCAAAAGTGAGTTTAGGAACAAAAATGCATAGCTCTTCTAGAATCAATGAACAATGGACTCGGTTTAGTCATGGATTTCACAAGCCATTAAAGAAATATGTAAGTCTAATTACTGTCTACAGCTACAGGAAGCTTTAAGTTTACTTACTATCAGCAACTCTTATTCTTCCCACTTTGTTGTATTCCACCCTCTTATATTGTGGACCTCCTACCTGGGGCTCATCCCCACCTCCCCCTTCCCCTCTCTTTGTCATTGTTTCCAAACATTTGTATATACCTCACTGCTTTGCTAAGTCTATAGGTCTAATTCCCGACTTGCCTGATGAGGGACCCTGTGTGTGAGGAGAGCCAGTGGGGTGTAGTGGATAAGGTGCTGGACTTGGTTCTGGAAAGCCAGGGCTCAAATTCTGGCCTAGCCATGAACTCACTGGATGGCCTTGGGCAAGTCCCAACTTCTCAGCCTCAGTTCACCATCTGTAAAAAAAAGAGAGCGTGTCCCTGTCTCTCCCTGTGTTTCTCTCATGTGTGTCCATCTTAGATTGTAAGCCCACTGGGCAGAGACCTGTCTCCAAAATCTGCGACTAAAGTGCGGTGTATGCGTAGTAGTACTAAAGAAATGAGGAGGAGGAGGAGGAGAGGTCTGAAAGTTTGCATGCCTCCACCACTGTACTACTTTGTCTCTATTGCCTGTATTTGGGACCAATATGGCAACCTTACTTTCTCGACACTTCATGAAGCTGAAAATTCTCCTCCCCACTATCCAGAACTGGTTCCATATTTGGTCTCACCAATCTCGCCAATTCTCAACCACTGTGTTTCACCAACCATGCCAGTCTCAATGCTGGTATATCTTCTTCCATTCCCATCTCAGTGCCTATAATAGTCTATAAAGGTCCAGTTCTAATATTAGCATTTTAAGCTGAATGTACAATTGATGCATAGGAAAACAATGTTGGTAGTCACTGGTTTTTAGGTGGACAGGATATTGCAAATATCTTGCCTGCTAAATAGTATTTGTAAATGCATAGGTAACAACTTCCAGGTAGAAAAGCTTACAGGGCAACATTATGCTGCTAAAAAACAGAATGAGATCTAATGATTGAGTCCTGATGGCTTCTAGCAGTCTGAAAAAACAAATAGCTAATAAACCAGCATAATGGAACAATATGAGGTTAGCATAAACAATGCTGATGTACAAAAGAAAATGTGGAAATGTCATTCTAAATGTTATGCTGGGTTTAAAAGGTAAAAGTAAATTAGGAAAGTGCTTACATAATATTTGCTAGTTGAATGGCAGATGAAAATACCTATTAATGTTTTGTAAGCCGCCGCGAGCTGCTCTTGAGCAGGAGGGGGAGGGTATAAAAATAGTTAAATAACTAACTAAATAATGACCCAAATCCTGGAGAAGCTATCAAATCAATCAGTCTTAAAGTAGGTGGTGTACTACCCATACATACCAATTACCAGCCAAAAGAGACAACTCTGAATCAATTGTCTTAAAAAACCACCACCAACCTAAATGTTTGATCCTCCAGGCAGATTGCACTGGCACAAGCTCCAGTGAAGTGAATGGGACTCAAGCCCACAAATAGGGCTGAAAAGAGCAGCTAAATTACTGCTCACGAGATATTTTGCCATATCAAGAACTGGGATCAATTTCCCAACTGTTTCCTGATATAGTGATTTCTTGATTCTTGCAGAACATACTATTCATCTTGTTGCTTCTGCATTTCAGAGTCAATCACTGTGCAAATAGCCCACCTTTTAATCTACTTCCAGTGCCCCTTAACCTCTACTCCAGAGCTTCCATTAAGAATTGTTATTCTAAGTTGTTCCCTTTGCTTTGACCAATCTGCAATTGAATTGTAGATTGGTAAAGAAATTGGCATACCAGCCAAAGACTGGGGAAAAAAGTACTAGGGAAAACTGAGTGAAAGAAATATGATATTGCATCAGTATACATTTTGGGATTTGAAATGGACAGCAAAGCAGTAAATGGCAAAGCAGTAAATGGGATCCCAGAAAGACAGTAAATTGAGAAACAAAATGTCAGTTGAGACATTACCACGTGAGATTGTATTGGGACCCAGGATTTCAATGAGATTCCCATGTTGGTGGATTTTCACCCTTACAACAAATTCCATGCAAAGAAAAGACTTTTAGACGTGCACGGCAAACACGCTGCATAAAATCATGCTACGTGTAAATATGCTGCGTGGGGGATTTAAACGTGACATTTCATGTGTTAAAGCCAGTCGCGCATTCTTTTAAAGCCATGAATTAAATACCCCAACATCAAGGTATTTAATTTTGTGGCTTTAAAAGCGTGTTTGCCGTGCCTGTCTAAAACCAGCCTATGGGACCAATCTTAAAGCCATATTTGTACTGTGCATGTTCAGTGCTCACAACGTTCACACAATGCACTATGGATGTGCGCAAATTGCATGCAAAAACTGTGCGTGGGTTGTGTACAGTGCACATATGTATTTAGAATCAGGTTACTAATTCTGTCTCCACACAGAGAATAACCAGGATTAAACAAGTCTGGTCATTTTTCTCTTGAAACACTTAGAATTTGGCCTTTAATTTCATTACTACCCTAATCAGCTTGCCCAGTCAATGAGAAAAATCATAGGAAGCATTGAGAGGGAATAATCAGATAAATAGTTAAAAACATCTTTAATAAAGATGGCACACTATCATTTTACCCTTCAGAAGATGGGTGATTTCAGACGTTACGAGATCACGCTGAACCACACTGAACCACGCTCAACCCCCCCGCGGGGCCAAAGGGCCCGGAACGTCTGAACGGCGTGCGCCAGATGTTCATCACGCTCAATACCCACATGGGGTCAGTTTGAACCACGCTTCCCGGGCTAGCCGGGGGAAGGTCTCGGGAAGCGTGGTCAAACCAACCCCCACAGGGAACCAAGCAAAAGTAACGTCTGGACGCCAATCCCCCAGCGGAACCAAAAAAATGGAGCCCCGGCCGGGGACGAGGCACGCAGCGTCGCTGCCAGGCAACCAGCACCAACACAAACACCGGAGGGAGATTTAAAGCGAGAGCAGCAGCAAGCAAGCGTGGCGGGATGGAGCGAGGAGGGAAGCGGAAGAGACCGGAGGCACGAACAGCGACAGCGGCGGCACAGGAGGCGGAGGACGTGCAGCCAGGCCCAGCGATGCAGGCGGAGGGGGCACAGGTGCAGGAAGGGGGCACACGGGAGCACCCGACCAGGGAGGCGCCCCGGGAACACCAACCACAGCTGCAGCCGGGTCGCGCCGCCCCGGGGACAGCGGCCGGAACAGGCCCACAGGAGGCACCCAGGAAACGGGTAAGGGCACCCACTGGGAGGGGAACAGGGGGCACAGGGGAACCCCCTGTGGAGGGGGCCGGGGGGACCCCGGGCGGAAGGCAGGGGGGCAGGGGGACCCCGGGCGGAGGGCAGGGGGGCAGGGGGCCCCCGAGAGGGCCCACACCCTCACCCAGCAACCAACCACCCCCCTTCCCCCCCCCAGACACGAAAGTCGGCCCGGGCGGACGAGCCCCAGGAGGAGCCCGGCCCCCGGCCCCCGGAGGCGCACCCCCAGGAGGAGGTGGAGGAGGAGCAGAGGCAGGTGCAGCAGGAGCTGCACCGGGAGGAGGAACAGCAGGGGCCCAGCCGGAGGAAGGCCTATCACAGAGGGGGACAGTGGGGCCTCCAGGAGACCCGGGACTTCATACGGATCTGGGGGACCCTCGAGTACCAGGTGGAGCTCGCAATAAACCAGCGCAACGAGCATGTCTACCGGGACATCGTGCGCGACATGGAGGCGGCGGGGCACGAGCGCACTGTCAACCAGTGTCGCTCGAAGGCCAAGGAGCTCAAGAGGGGGTACAAGGCCCTCAAGGACAATAACAGCCGCTCCGGCCACGGGGCCCGCACCGCCCCCTACTACGATGCCCTGGACCGCATCCTTCACATGAAGGGCTCCATAGTTGCCCCACGCCTGGTGGGCAGCGCTGTGGTCCAGGGCAGGGAGCGGGCCGAGGTACCCCCTCCCCTCGCCGCCCGCCCGGTAGACACGAGCTCAGGGGACCCCCACCCCCAGGAGGACCACCCGGGACCCGCAGAAGCCCCAAGGCCCCCCCCCAGCAGCAGCCCGGAGACATCCCAACGCCGGGCCGGCCAGGCGGAGTCGGAGGTCGGCACCTTCACCACCCTCAGCCAGTGGTCCCAGGGGGAGCACTCCCAGGGTGAGGCGCCGGCCTCCGAAGGCTCGGAGACGGACATAGAGGGTAAGCGGGCCCCCAGGGCAGGGGGGGGCACGACCAGGGGGCCGGTGGCAGGGGCGGGGGTGGGGGCCCTGCTGCAGGGGCCACAACCAGCCCCCTTCACCCGCTCCCCCCTCTCCCGCCCGCAGGACATGGGGAGCCCCAGGACCGGGCCAGCGAGACGGTGCAGGCCCCCGCGGAGGGCACAGGAGAGCAGGTGCCGGACCCAGGTAAGGCGGGAGGGCTGGGATTGCGGGAGGGCCCCCCGGGCGCCAGCCCAGGGGGGCCTCTGGCCTCAGTGGGGGAGGGGGGGCAGGGGGCCCCGGGACCCGACCCCGCTAGGGGACAGGGCCCTGCACTGACCCACCCGCCCATTTCCACAGGGCAGCCCCCGCGCGCGGCGCCTCCGCCGGCCGCGGCCCCAGCCCAGCGGATGCGGGAGTACCGGGCGCGGGTCCGCAGGCGCAGGGAGGAGCAAGCGGAGGACATCGTCCGCAGGGCGGAGGAACAGGGGGAGCGCATGATCGCCTCCGTGGACCGCATGGAGGCGGCCATAGAGCGGTCCATGGAGAAGGCCCTGGAGACAGACCGCCGGCTGGAGGCGGAGGTGCGCCTGGAGCGGAGGCGGGAGCGCCGGGAGCACCAGCGGCAGCAGGGGCTGCTCAGGGGCCTCCGGCAGGACATACAGGGCATGGTGCGGGAGCACAGTGCCAAGATGGACAGGTCCCACGACATTGGGACCTCCCTGCTCCTGCATGCGGGCACCATGTGTGCCTACGTGATGGCCGGCGCACCTCCGGGCGCCCTGCCCGCCCAGGTCCCCATGCCGGGCCCCTCGGCGCCCCCGGGCCCAGCCCTGCCGCCCCTGGCGCCCCCCCGGCCCCAGGGCCCTCGCATGCGCCTCCCAGTGCCCCCGGGCCTCCGGAGGGTCCAGCCCCCCCGGGGCGCGACCGGGGCACCGGGCACAGCTGCCCATCCGCCGCCCGGCCCCCTGCCGGGGCCGGGACCGGCCCAGGACACGGCAGGGGACACGGACAGTGGGGGGGAGGGGAGCTCCCAGAGCTCGGTGGGCCCAAGCGGCCGCACGAGGGGTCGGCCCAGGAAACGCGGGGGGATGGTGGGAAGGGGGGGGAGGGGGAGGGCCACATGAGGGCGGGTGGTGGACGGGGTCACGGGGACGGGGGTGGGGAGGGGGCACAGGGTGATTGTGTGCACTGTGTGGGCAATAAAGTGTTGTAAAGAGACAGTTGTCCCCGGCCCGTTTGTGGGGGGGACAGGGCTGTGGGACCGCGTGTACAGGGGCATGGGCACGGAACGGGGGGTGGGGCCCCCAGGGGCGGGAAGGCCCTCACAGCGGGCCCCCCCGGGCGATGTGGGTTGCAAGGGCGTTCCGGATCCTTTTGGCATACCGGTACTCCCGGGGGTTCCCTGCGTTCACGTACAGGGGAACAGGACCGGGGGGCCGGTGGGGCTCGGGGTACTCCAGGGCCGCCCCCTCGGTCTCGCACACATTGTGCAGAACGCAGCAGGCACCGATCACCAGGGCGGAGGTGGGGACGGTGAAGTCCAGGCGGCCAGCTAGACTCCTCCAGCGCTGCTTCAGGGCCCCGAAGGCACGCTCCACCACGGTCCGGCTCGCACACAGGTGGGTATTGTATACCTGCTCCGCAGGGGGGCTCGGGACAGGGTAGACCTTCATCAGCCAGCGGGTCAGGGGGTAGGCGGGGTCCCCCAGGATGCAGGGGGGCATGGGAACACCCTCGATCCACCTCATGCCCATGTCCGCGAAGTCCCCCCGGTACATGCGGGCATAGAAGGGGGAGATGGTCATGATCCTGGCGTCGTGACTCCGGCCGGAGTTGCCCGTGTAGATGTCTATGAAGCGGGCCCGGTGGTCCACCACCCCCTGCAGGTGCAGGGAGTAGTATCCGTGCCGGTTCACATACTCCAGGGCCTCCCCCGCGGCCGGGCGCAGGATCTCGATGTGTGTGCCGTCCACGGCTCCGATGCAGTTCGGGAAGCCCCCGGCCGCGAAGCCAGCCATCACAGCGCCCTGGTCCAGGAGCTGGATGGTCCTGTCGAGGAGCACGCCCTCCACAGCCTCGCACACATCCCGCACGATGCAGGCGACCGTGCTGAGCCCCACCCCGAAGTGCTGGGACACGGAGCGGCAGGAGTCGGGCGTTGCGAGGGCCCAGACCCCTATGGCCACCCGCTGGACCATGGGGATGGGCTCCCGCATGGAGGTGTGCTGCCGCTCCAGCCAGGGCGTGAGGAGCTCCGCTAGGCGCAGCAGGGTGGCCTTGCCCATCCGGAAGTGGGACCCCCACTCGGCCTCCCCCCAGTGGGCCTGGGCCCGCTCCCACCAGGCCTGGGGCCGCTCCGTGACCCATAGGCTCCGCGCTATGGGCATAGCCAGCAGCGCTGCCCGGCGGAGGGTCTGCGTTGCCCAGCGGAACCGCCTCGCGGCCCCTCGGAGCGCAGCGGGCCGGGTGAGGCTCCGGCAGGCGGCCAGCCACGCCCCCCAGGCCCGGCGCCGAGCCCTGAGCCGGCCACGGACTCTCCTGCGGGCCTGCTGGCCCCGGAGGCGCACGCCAGCCCGCAGGGCCAGGACATAGCGCAGGCGGACGGCCAGGTGCACCCTCTCGGTCAGGAGGCACAGCTGCTCAGTGTGGTCACGGTGCCACTCAGCCGCGAGCGCGAGGAACATCCAGTTCCCACCTGCCCTATCGCGCTCCATGGTGCTGGGGCCCCGGTGGGGGCTGGGAGCGCTTATGCCGGCCCGGTGCTGGTGGCCCCGCCCGGGGGTCGGCCTCGCGGCCCTGCGCGCGCCCTGTGCCGGTGCATTCCGGCTGCTCCCGCCCCCAGCACCCCGGGCCCCCTCCCCTCGCTGTTTGTAGCGGGATGGCCTTGAAGGTGCGATTAGGCAGACAGAGAGCTCGCTGTTGTTCTCTGCAGCTGTGCCGGGCCCGCACCCCACGCCTCGCTCTGTTGTGCTACAATGTTGCGGTGCGGGCCCGTGTTCCCTGTCCCGGGGGCCGGGCCGAGCCTCTCCCGGCCCTGGGCAGTCTGTGTGCCCTCCGGGCTCCGTGTCCCATTCCCTGTTGTGCTGGACCATGGCTGGCTGCCCATCCATGGGGCTCCCGCTGTCCGGCCCCCAAGGGGCCCCCCATATCTGGGCCTTCCGCGAGACCATGTCTCTGTGCGACCTGTGGCACACCCCTGCCGTGCAGCTGCTCCTGGCCGGGCCGGGGAGCCGTGCAGGTGCCTACGAGAGCCTGAGCTCCGGGCTCCGTTACTTTGGCCATGTGGTGAGCGCCCGTGATTGCCGGCTGCATGCGGAGGCCCTGGGGCTGGCTCGTTTCCCCGAGGGGCGCATCCCGGAGGTGCTGTGCGCCCATGTGCCCTGGAGCGCCTCGGAGACCGTGTCAGCGCTGGTGGTGTGTGGTCTGGGCGCCTACTCGGAGTGCCTGGCCGAGGGTGGCCCTGCCTTGGCCGTGAGCTACTTCTCCTGTGTTCACGGGGCCCGTGGGTACCAGCGCACCCGTGGGGCGGCGTTCCAGCGGCTTCTGGAGCTGGGGCATCTTCCGTGGCCCCCTTCTGCTGCCTGCTGTGTGCCGGAGCCCTCCGCGGTGGAGATGTCATCCCTGTTGGCGGTGTGGGCGCGTGTGGATGTGCAGCTGGCCCTCACCATGCCCGATCCCTTCGAGGCCTACTACCTGATCGCCCACTACATGTCCTTGCAGGGGTACCGCCGGGGCATGCTGCACTGGCCCCACCTGGTCCACCGGGCGGGCCACCCGGGCCCTCGGGCCAGCGGGGCCCCCGGCAGCGGCCCGTGAGCCCCGCGTCGCTGGCCTGCCCCCCCCGGCGTGGTGCCCCCGTGTGGGCTCCCGCCCCGGCCCGGGGGGGGGGCCTGGTCCCCGCTGGCCGCTCCCGACCTGCGGACCCCACCTCGGTGAGCTCCCGCCCGCCTCGCTGCTTGCTGCTGCCCCTGGCCGTGGTCCTGGGCCCCCTCCATCCCCGTGACTCCGTGGGTGCTGCCTGAGCGTCGCTGGTGCTGCGGAGGAGCACCGCTGGACCCGGCTGCCCTGCCTGTGCCAGCCTTTGACTGTGGGGCCCCCTTCCTCCTCCTCCTGGCGCCCCTCCGCCGGCCTCGCTGTGCTTTGGGGGCCCCCAACGTGCCTTGCTCCGGGGGTCCCCCCCCCCCTCCGAGACTGCCTCTGTTCCTGTGGGGGCACCTCCTTGGACTGGACTGGACTGGGGTGGTGTGGGGGTTGCTGCTGTCCGTGCCTTGCCCCGTGGTGGTGCCCCCCCCCTCCCTGCCGGTGTTCCGGGTGGGGCGTTCCGGGCGCCCCTTCCCCCCTTCCCGGCCTTTCCCTGGTGTGAGTGTGTGTGCCCGGGCGTGTGGCCGTGCATTGTGCCCTGCTGCGGGACCGCTGTGTGAGCCGGCTGTCAGCCTGTTCTCGCTCTTCCCCCCTCCCTTCCCGTTTCCCTTGTGTGGGCGTTCCCTTGAGTGCCTTGTGGCTTCATTTGCCCTCAGTCGGCCATGTCTGTGTCCCGCCCCTGCCCGGTGCCTTGTGGGGGTTTAGCGCCCGCCGGGGGTTCGGCTGCACGTCTGTTGTGCTGCCACGGGCCGTGATGGTGCGGCCCGGTTCCGGGCCATGGTGCCGTTCCCGGCACGTCTGTTTGGGTCGTTTGCCAACCCCCGGGCGTGGTTGCGCTGTTCGCCCCCCGTGGTGGTTCGCTGTGGTGAACCGGCCGCCCGTAATGTCTGAAAGTACCCGATATTGCACACACATAGGGTGTTAACAGACGTGCAGCTAACCAGAGCCTAACCCATAGTGGGTCATAGCGGATGAGTGCATTTTTTGCGCTACCACCCTCCATGGGAGTTGCCATAGTAGTTGCCATGGCTGCCTATTATTGGCAGCCATGGCTGCCTGTCATGGTGGGGAGTGGGGTGCTGGGCATAACCTCCCAAAAGAACCTTCTGCCCCCACTCCCTAGCCAGGTTGATCTTCAGGAAGGTTTGTTCAGTTTTCCCGACCTGACCCGGCCAGGGGTGCCACTCCACTCCCCAGGATATGTAGCCAGTGTGCCAGCTGAACATAGCACTGCTGTCTCAGTGCTGTCCCAATGTTTGGAGGCCGTGGCGGAGTAGATGTGGCAGTGAAGACTGAAGCTCAACCCCGATAAGATGGAGGTGATGTTGGTGGGGAGAGCGAGGGAGGTGTTGGCCCCCCTGATCGGGGGGGTTTGCCCTCCTATAGATCAGCAGGTCCAGAGTCTGGGGGTGATATTGGATGCGGATCTCTGCCTAGACTGGCAGGTGGAGGCAGTCACGAAAGCCGCCTTCCGCCGGTTGCATCTGGTGCGGAGTCTGCGTCCATATGTCTCCGGCCCGGACCTGGCCTCCCTCATCCATGCCTTCATCACCTCGAGGCTGGACTACTGCAACGCACTTTATGTGGGGCTTCCCTTGTTCCTGGTTCGGAGGATGCAGCTAGTGCAGAATGCAGCGGCTGGGCTCCTTTCAGGGACGGGTCATTGGGAGCACATAACACCTGTGCTCCGGACTCTTCACTGGTTACCAATAGCGTGCCGAGCCAGGTTCAAGGTTTTGGTGTTGATCTACAAGGCCCTTCATGGTCTGGGCCCCTCGTACCTCAGGGACCACCTCGCCCTCAGCGCCCCAGAGCAGCTCCTTCGGTCTTCTGGGGGTGCCTTCTTGGAGGTCCCCTGCATTAAGCGGGGGGCCACAATGGAGAGGACATTCTTGGTGGCCGCGCCGCGCCTTTGGAACTCCCTCCCGGAGGAAGCTCACCTGGCCCCAAGCCTTTTGACATTTTGGCAAAGTTGTAAAACCTGGCTGTTCGCCCAGACCTTTGGGGAGGGGGGTTAGTGGGATTTTATCTCCCTTACCCTTATTTATTGTTTTATTGTGATGCCCTGGTCCTGTTTTAATTGTAGTATTTCTGAAAGTTTTAAATTGTTTTTAGATGTATTTTATATTTGTGTTTTGTTTTTTTTTGGTTTGTAAACCACCCCGAGCTGTTTTAGGAGGGGCGGGGTAGATGTTTGACTAAATCAATCAATCAATCAATCAATCAATCAATCAATCAATAAAATATTAACTCCCAATGACACACTCTCTGAAGGGACTTGTCTGAACCTGAAAATGTAAAAATGCATGCAAAAAAATAAATTAAAGATATTTTTTAGAAATTGCTTTAATCATCATCATCATCATCATCAACTTTTATTTGAACCCCGCTCTCTCTCATCTATGGCGACTCGAGGCGGCTGACAACAAAAGCAAAAAACTTCTAAAGAACAACAACAATTAAAATTCAACACAAACCACACAGTCTAAATAACCCCTCAATTGACATATCATAACATTTCATAACATAATTTCTAATTTTTAACCATCCCCTCTCCTCCCTCACAAATTTCAATATAATACAACAAATCAATAATATTACAGCATATCATACCAGTCCTTCCATATGCTCCATCCCTGCTGCCACCAGGGAAGGAGCCCATCAAATCCCCTCCTACCCTCCTGCTCTCACCAGGAGGGGGGACCTATCATCCACAACAATACACTAATACAATAACAATCCAAATATCAAATTAAACATTTCTAAATCAGCAAAACAAAACCCCTCCATTTCTTAACCTAATTCCAAGAAAAAGCCAACCCTCCCACCCACCTCCCACACCTTCCCCTGCTGCCACCAGGGGTTGGTGCCAGATCTCCCCCCCCCACAACTCCCCACTCAATATACCCTTCCCCAACACAACCCCTATCCCACTCCAACCCCAACAAAATACAACTTACAAAAGTACCAAGCCCCTAAATCCCCTACAGTCCCCGAAAGGCTCCAAAGGGTGGTATAGTGGGTGCTTTGAGATCTTCAGCTGAAGGACCTTCATAACAGTCCTCGGATGCAGCAGTGGTATCTGATGTAGTGTCCGTCCGGCAGAAGGGCCCCTGGGCGCCCCAGCCCAGCCAATGGCCCCAGCCGAAAGCTGGCGCCCCACAGGGCCCCGCCCTGGGAGTTATTACCTCAAACAGTTCCTCCAAGGTCCCTGGTAGCCACCTCCGCCGCCTCCGTCCGCTAACGGCCTGCCAACGGCACTTCGTCCTTTGGCGGCGTCCTTCGGCCGCCGCCCAGAGGGCGCCGCCCTCAGGGGCAGCTCCCCTTTGTAAAAGATGGTTACCTGCAAGGAGGAGGGACAGCAGAGTGGATGCAGGTGGGGAGGATTCCCAGGGCCTTGGCCAGGGAGCCCACACCCGGCCCACCTTCCTTCCCAGTTCTTCCCAAATCAGCATTTAAAATGTGGAATAGCAAATAAAATACAGCCTGAAAGAGGTCTGAGGCCTGGAACTGCCTTGTTCTTTGCTTAGTAAAGTAAGTGCAAAACACTGCTATTCTAATCTGGTAGTATTTTACACATAATTTGCTGTAAATAGTTACATAGTGTGCAAAGCAATGGAGAGTTAGATGCATTTATTTTGGAGACTGATACATTGCCTGCTTAAGTTAATAGAAATTTCCCCAGTAACTCTAATAGGCATTAAATGAGATCCAAGTTGCCAAAGGAAACAGTGTATAAGAACTAAGTATATGTACTTTAAACTATTCTAAACCATTTTCATTTTAACGTTGTCATTTGGGGGATGTTTCTAACAAAAGTATTCTAGCAAAATTGGATTTCCAAGGACCACGTTTCACTACTAAACAGTTTAGAAGCTCAGCAAGTGTAATTCTCAAAGAAGCCTGCCAGCTACCTTTTTTTAGCATTGTTGAAAACCTATGGGCAGTCAAATACTGAAAAGCATGCAACTTTAACAAGTTTTTTGTGTAAGAAATACCTTGGTTTTTCTGCTGGAGAATATTCCTATTCCAAGAAGCCACAGAAAACAAATCCCTTTGAATTACTGCAACTAAGGATGCTTGCCGACGTTACTTGGTAGGGACTTTCATTAGCAATAGGGATATGCAAATGCAGTTCGGATGCAGTCATGGATGGCCCCCACACATCTCGGAACATCGAGGCAGCCCTGACCACCATGGTGAGGGAGTGGTCATGCCAGGTGCACCCTTCACCAAGGGGTACGTGGTGACGGACAACGCGACCAACCTATTGAGGGCTGGCCACAAGGGGGGCTTCACCAGCATCCCTTGCACCATACACACCCTTCACCTGGTGGTCAGGGATGCTCTGAGATTGGGGGAGAAGGGGATTTGGGCAGGTACCCTTAGCTCCCTGATTGAGCGGGAAAAGAAGCTGGCCAGTTTCTTTAACCGGAGCATGAAGGGCAGCGACCTACTCCAGGTGAAGCAGGCAGAGCACGTCTCCCCAGTGGAACAGCTCATGCAGGATGTGTCCACCAGGTGGAATTCTACGTTCCTGATGCTCGAATGGCTTCTTGATGAGAAAGCCACCTTGCATCAGGTTCAACTGGTGATGGACAGCAGGGCACCTCCAGGATACAATGGGGTGGAATGGGAGATCCTGGCTCACACAGTCTTTGTTCTGAGACCGTTCCAGGCCATGACGGAGACCATCAGCTCCTCCATGGCCACCATCAGCCAGGTGACCCTTCTGGTCCAGAGTCTCCACAGGAGGCTGGATGAGATTTTCCAGGGGCAGGATTGTGGCCCTCAGGGCAAGGAGCTGGTGGCTGAGGTGGTTAGCCTGGTGCGGCGGCTGAAGGCAGGGCTGAAGGCGTGGTTCGATGAGCTCCTGCAATGGGAGGAATAGTTTTGGCAACCATTCTGGACCCCAGGGTCAAGGGCAGTGTGGTACACCAGACACCACTCTATAGCCACTGGAAGGGTGAGCTGGTGGACAGAGTCCTTCAGGCAGAGAGGGCTCTGGAGAGTGCGCGGCAGCAGCAGCAGTATGCTCCTGGGGATGATGGAAGTTGGAGAAGCCACCCCTTTCAGCCAGTGGAGTCTATGCCTGACCCCAGCCCTAGCAGCACCAGCAGCAGGATGAGCAACAGCAGCACTCCTATTTCCAGCAGCAGCAGGCCACTTTGGCGAGCATGGGCCCGTGCAGGCAGGGCAGGCAGCATGGCTGAGGGCAGTGGTGGAGGTGGTGCCCAGGCAGAGTTACATGAGGGAGTACAACAGCAGTTCAGCAGCAGTGGAGAGCTACCTGGAGGAGGAGACATGCATCGAACCCAGCAAAAATTCCTTGGACTACTGGGACTGCAAGACCAACGTGCAGCCCACCCTGTCCAAAGTGTCCGAAGGTCTGTTGTCATGCCCACCAATGAGTGTCCCCAGTGAACGGGTGTTCTCTATGGCGAGGGACAGTTGCTCGTCGCACCGCCTGAGACTGGGGACCAAGTTGGTGGAGCAGTTGCTGTTCATCAAGGTGAACCTGCCACTGCTGGGATTCCCTGAGCCGTCCCTGGACATGGATTGATGGTGCAGTGGCACGCGCCATCCCATGCCAGGAGCAGTCTTGTGATGGGGCTCCTCCTTAATCTGAGCTGCTGCTGCTGCTTCTGCTGCTGCTGCTGAGGTGCTGTCCCTCCCTCCCAATGCCCAGTGCCCGCCCTGCCTCTCTCTCTCACTAGACGGTCTTGGCCAGCCTATCTGACTGACCTCATTTTGCTGGGTTGTCACGTTGCATGTCTCTTTTTTAAAAAAGGAAAGAGAGCTATGTTTTCCAGCCAGATCTGGTCTAACTGGATTGGGCCACTCTTTTCCAAGTTGTATAAAATGTGTTTACACTTTACTTTGATGCCAAGTTAGCAAAGCAAGTATTGTAAAATGACAATATATTTATAAATAAATGGAACATGAGACTTAGAATATAAAAAATAAGCATAGTTTACTTAAATTTAAATAGAAAATATCATTAGCTTATATAGAATGGTATTGATAGCCAATCAAAGTTACCTGATCTAAAAAACATTTCTATTTTAAGAAAATAGCTTCTAAAAGCTTAACATATGCTCAATTCATTGGCTCAAAGATATCAAGAATAATACATTACATTCTTTCCAGTTCTTCCCTTTTCTGCCATGATGGTGAGAGAGAAACCCCAACATAGTGTAGGATTTCTATCTAAAAAAGCAAAGCTAGTGTCTCCCTTCTAAAAGCAAAGTTTGCCAGAAGCTGACACTCCTCAACAGTGACGCTGATGATGTCAGTTAGCATGGAAATACACAGGATTCTAATTGGCTCTCTTAATTCTGAGCAAGTAAGGAGACTGAACAAAGAATCAGATTTCCTTCAAAGTTTGAACAAAACCTCATATTTCCATCAAAATTAATTGTCAGATTACAGAGAGAACTGACCACAGCTTCAAGGTATTTTAACTAATTAGTTGAAGCAGCTGTGCCTGCTAGGAAAAACTAAAACTTTTGCTTTGGAAATGGCTACGCCTGGTACCATTTGTCGTTTAGACATATAGACTGATAAGGCCCTTAGTGTGGCCTCCAACTTTAGCCATTTATTTCCTGTTTCCTTGGATACGGTGAAAAGTTCACTGAGAAGTTTAAAAAAAGTTCATTGGAACACAGCTGAGGAGGCCTCAGCGTGAACCAAGGTACGTATAGAAACTGTTTCTAAAAATCAATGCATTGGATACAAATTAATACAGTAAAACACAAGTTCAATATATTGAAACAGAAAGTTAATATATTGAAACTTAAAATCAATACATTAGGAACACAGATGGCCATATAATATATGCTTATAATAGGAAATACATGACAGGGTGGCACTGGGAAGCTATAAGCCTGCCAGCCAACCTCTGGCTAGACAATCTCGGCCTGCCTATCTGACTGGTTCTATCTCTCTCACGCTATAGTCTTTGCCAGCCTATCTGAGTGCCCTGCCAAGGTCCCAGCCTGCCTTCCCTACTGCCTCTCATGTCACGTTGCTGTATGCCCGCCCACCCAGGTTACCAAGATCAAAGCCTGCCTCAGTTTGCCTTCCAATGCTCATGCCATGCTGCCTTTCTGCCCAGCTGCCCAGGTTGCCAAGATCAAACCCTGCCTCAATCTGCCTTCCGATGCTCATGCCACACTGCCTGTCTGCCCGCCCTGCTTGCCAACCTCGAACCCTGCCTCAGCCTGCCTTCTGATGCTCATGCCA
>QEPC01013194.1:3927316-3942118 GCA_003113815.1 Sphenodon punctatus | reverse complement strand
CAACGCCGTCTCGGTGCCATAGCCGGGGCGGAACCCAGATTGAAAAGGGTCAAGGAGCCCGATGTTATCCAGATGAGCCTGGAGCTGGAGCGCCACTGCCCGCTCAATAACCTTCCCTAAAAAGGGAAGGTTAGAGACAGGTCGGTAGCTGGCGAGCGCATCTACGTCCAACTGCTGCCACAATGGCTGCCTCCCCCAGAGGTCCATCCGAGTCCAAGTCTGAGCATCTTTCAGAGGCAATGTAATTTTTTTTCTTTTTCTTAAGGCAATTGGCAGGCTGAGAGAGGGATTAGGTGGGAGGTTGTTGGGGGCTGGAGTGGGTTGGGTTTGGGGGGGGATTTGGTGTAATGACTTAACTGTATTTAATGTTTTTTGTAAGCTGTCCTGAGCCTTTGAGGAAGGGTGGGGTATAAATGGCAATAAATAAATAAATAAATAAATAAATAAATAATTGCTGCAGGGAGGATGGTCCTGAAGTAACACTCATACCTCTCTCTCCACCTTCTACTACTTCAAGATACCTGCCTCAAGGAGGAGTTGGAGAAAGAGAGCCGGTGCCGCAGGGTTGAGGGGCCTGAACACTAATACTTGAGGTGCCCCTTCCTGCTACTTCAAGCCCCCTACCCATTGGAGGGTGTTTTCCAAAGGCCATATCAGCATCAGTCTTGGTCAGGGACGAGGATCTGGGGTAGCAGTGATTTGTAAAGACAATCTAATCTGTTGGCTGTATTCGAATGGTAGGTTGTCTAAAGTAGTGGGCATTTTTACGCACCCCTTAAAGTGCTGGTCTTTCAATCTTCTGAGTTTACAAGTCCACAAGTAAGTTCCAGATGTATTCTTCACACACACTGCCCTGAGGCAGTTCCTGGATGCATTCTTCACACACACACTGCCCTGAGGCAGCCTAAAGTAGTCACAGCTGTACATATGAGGGACTGCCATGGAAACCAAGCGACCACAGCTGTCTGCAGCAAAGCAGTTTACTAGGAGAACCTTTTACACACAAAAGTTCTGGAAGACGTTCTATGCAGAAGTTTAAAGAGCCGGATGTTTAATATCTGGATGAGTGATTTAGATACACAGAAAGTTCAGGATGTAACAGCAAACATGCAGGAGAAATGTGTGTGTAAAAACACCCAGTGTATGTTCACATCCTGTAAAAGGCCTGGGACAGACTGGGGACGCTCTTGGTATACCGACCATGCTACTTCCTAATCCTAGCTTGGGAAATGCTTTAGAGTACAGCCCACTTCCAGAACAGTGAAATCCATTGGCCCGACCCCTACATTTTCCTCAGGAGCATCCTGCATTTAAACTCTAAGTCTAGCTGTGACCACTAATCCTGCCCCCCACCCTCTCTCACACCCCCCCCTCAATCTCTAGCTTGGGAACCAAATACCCTAAACCTGGATCATGGAGTCCCATGAGCAGGGACCCATGTTCATTGCATTTCCCCCATTGCCACCAATGGGGAAAATGTAGCACACACAGGTCCCTGTCCCTGAGTCTCAAACTTAATGCTCAACAGGCCCTTCAGGTTACAGATGCCAATCCCTACCACAAAAGGTGTTTTCAGATGGACAGGGAGCAGGCTGGAGTCCTGGAGCAGGCGTGTGGGTGACCCAAACTGGAGCTGCATGCATCCATGGATTTGCCTGCCTTCAGACAAACAGTCCAGTGTGTAGGTGAACTGAGTGCACAGTCAGCAAATGCACCTTCTCCCTGCCCCAGGAACACATAGACAGGTAAGCCAACTCTCTGATTCAGCCTTGGAGCTTACTCTGATAATCATGGCAACGGGATATGGCAGCAGCAGCTACTCTAGCCATTTAGTCTGCTGCATGTAATAATACAAACTTTTAAAAGTACACCAAAAGCAAGATACCTGCTAGAAAGTCAGTTAGGCCATTGAGATTTGCCATTTTCTCTCTGTCTCCTCTGCCAAAACCCTTGTTTATGCCCTGGTCATCTCTCGCCTCAATTACTGTAATCTGCTGCTCACTGGCCTCCCACGCTCTCCCCTTTCTCCCCTTATCTCCGTCCAAAACTCTGCTGCCAGGGTCATCCACCTCGCTCGTCACTTCAACTATGTGCATCCCCTCCTGTCCTGGGTCCCCCTTCCTGAACGAATCCTGCACAAGCTCCTAGTCTTCACCTATAAAGCTCCTCACAACCTTGCTCCCCACTACCTCTCTGCGCTAAGTTCCCTCCGTACTCCAGTCCGTAAACTCTGCTCCTCCTCTGTCCCCTCTCTCACCCTCCCATGCCTTCCCTGCTCCCCTAACCACCTTCGTCCCTTCTCCCTAGCTGCCCCACACACCTGGAACTCCCTCCCTGCCCACATCCACCTCACCCCCTCCCTTCATACCTTCAAATACCTCCTTAAGACCCACCTCTTCCACTCTGCCCTCACCAACTTCTTGCTCCCCTCACCTAACTCCTGCTGATACCCTCCATCCAGTATTTTATTTTTATATGGCACATTGTGTTGCCAGAAATTCAGATCTTAAATGCTAAAGTATACGGCTATGTCTTTTAGATACACACCATTTATAATAAAGAATAAAGTATTCATTCATTCACAATGTGTTACCTAAGGTCTGTGTACTCATATCCTCACTACATGGACCAACCAACCATCATTCTTGATGTAACTAAGCCAAGCGCGTGCACCTGGGAGTCGGACCTTGCATCCTCGTCAATGTTACGCTCCTTGTCTCTCCCTCTGTTCCCCTTCCTTCGTCTCCCCCCGCCCCTGTCTCTCAGATTTTAAGCCTTAGGACAGGGACTGTGTCTATTCGATTACTTTGTAAAATGCCAGGTACATTGCTTGTGCTATATACATGCTTGCTAATAATAATAATAATAATAGATGACCAGGGGATAAAAGGGGCACTCAGGGAGGATAAGGCCATTGCAGAGAAGCTGAATGAATTCTTTGATTTGGCCTTCACAGCAAAAGATATTGGAGAAATACCCATTACAAAATATACAATAATAACAATAATAACAATAATACAATAATATACAATAATAACCATAATAATAATAAAAGAAACGCACAATATACAATTTAAAATTCATTAAAATGCTATAAGTATACAAAGATCAGACACCCCCCTCCCCAACCCACCCTACCTGTTTCCCTCTCCAAAGGCCCGGCGGAACAGCCAGGTCTTACACTGTCTTTGGAAAGAGGGGAGGCTTGGGTCCAAGCGGGCCTCCGTCGGGGGGGACGGAAGTTGTGCCTCACTAATCTAGTTTTTTGATGGTGGGAATAAGCATGTGGATAAGTGGGAGCTGGTTGATATAGTGTATCTGGATTTTCAGAAAGTGTTTGATAATGTCCCTCATGAGAGACTCTTGGGAAAATTTAAACATCATGGGATAGGAGGCAGTGTCCTATTGTGGATTGGGAATTGGTTAAAGAAGAGGAAAAAAAGAATAGGAATAAGTGGTCAGCTTTTGCAATGGAGAGAAGTAAATAGTGGAGTGCCCCAGGGATCTGTTAGCACTGGTGTTAAGTATTCATTAATGATCTAGAAAGGGAAGTAAGGATTTAGGTGAGCAAATTTGCAGACACCATCAAGTTATTCAAGGCAGCTTAAACATGAGTGAACTTTGAAGAATTGTAGGAGGATCTTGCGAGACTGGGTGATTTGGCATCCAAATGGCAGATGAAATTTAATGTGGACAAGTGCAGAGTGATGCACATAGGGGAAAAAAAATCCAAACTTTATGTGCATAATGCTGGGTTTTAAATTAGGAGCTACCACTCAGGAAATGGACCTTGGAGACATTGTGGACAATACATTGAAATCCTTAGCTCAGTGTGTGGCAAACATAAAAAAAGCAAACAGAAAGTTAGGAATTATTNGCTTGGGAACCAAATACCCTAAACCTGGATCATGGAGTCCCATGAGCAGGGATCCATGTTCATTGCATTTCCCCCATTGCCACCAATGGGGAAAATGTAGCACACACAGGTCCCTGTCCCTGAGTCTCAAACTTAATGCTCAACAGGCCCTTCAGGTTACAGATGCCAATCCCTACCACAAAAGGTGTTTTCAGATGGACAGGGAGCAGGCTGGAGTCCTGGAGCAGGCGTGTGGGTGACCCAAACTGGAGCTGCATGCATCCATGGATTTGCCTGCCTTCAGACAAACAGTCCAGTGTGTAGGTGAACTGAGTGCACAGTCAGCAAATGCACCTTCTCCCTGCCCCAGGAACACATAGACAGGTAAGCCAACTCTCTGATTCAGCCTTGGAGCTTACTCTGATAATCATGGCAACGGGATATGGCAGCAGCAGCTACTCTAGCCATTTAGTCTGCTGCATGTAATAATACAAACTTTTAAAAGTACACCAAAAGCAAGATACCTGCTAGAAAGTCAGTTAGGCCATTGAGATTTGCCATTTTCTCTCTGTCTCCTCTGCCAAAACCCTTGTTTATGCCCTGGTCATCTCTCGCCTCAATTACTGTAATCTGCTGCTCACTGGCCTCCCACGCTCTCCCCTTTCTCCCCTTATCTCCGTCCAAAACTCTGCTGCCAGGGTCATCCACCTCGCTCGTCACTTCAACTATGTGCATCCCCTCCTGTCCTGGGTCCCCCTTCCTGAACGAATCCTGCACAAGCTCCTAGTCTTCACCTATAAAGCTCCTCACAACCTTGCTCCCCACTACCTCTCTGCGCTAAGTTCCCTCCGTACTCCAGTCCGTAAACTCTGCTCCTCCTCTGTCCCCTCTCTCACCCTCCCATGCCTTCCCTGCTCCCCTAACCACCTTCGTCCCTTCTCCCTAGCTGCCCCACACACCTGGAACTCCCTCCCTGCCCACATCCACCTCACCCCCTCCCTTCATACCTTCAAATACCTCCTTAAGACCCACCTCTTCCACTCTGCCCTCACCAACTTCTTGCTCCCCTCACCTAACTCCTGCTGATACCCTCCATCCAGTATTTTATTTTTATATGGCACATTGTGTTGCCAGAAATTCAGATCTTAAATGCTAAAGTATACGGCTATGTCTTTTAGATACACACCATTTATAATAAAGAATAAAGTATTCATTCATTCACAATGTGTTACCTAAGGTCTGTGTACTCATATCCTCACTACATGGACCAACCAACCATCATTCTTGATGTAACTAAGCCAAGCGCGTGCACCTGGGAGTCGGACCTTGCATCCTCGTCAATGTTACGCTCCTTGTCTCTCCCTCTGTTCCCCTTCCTTCGTCTCCCCCCGCCCCTGTCTCTCAGATTTTAAGCCTTAGGACAGGGACTGTGTCTATTCGATTACTTTGTAAAATGCCAGGTACATTGCTTGTGCTATATACATGCTTGCTAATAATAATAATAATAATAGATGACCAGGGGATAAAAGGGGCACTCAGGGAGGATAAGGCCATTGCAGAGAAGCTGAATGAATTCTTTGATTTGGCCTTCACAGCAAAAGATATTGGAGAAATACCCATTACAAAATATACAATAATAACAATAATAACAATAATACAATAATATACAATAATAACCATAATAATAATAAAAGAAACGCACAATATACAATTTAAAATTCATTAAAATGCTATAAGTATACAAAGATCAGACACCCCCCTCCCCAACCCACCCTACCTGTTTCCCTCTCCAAAGGCCCGGCGGAACAGCCAGGTCTTACACTGTCTTTGGAAAGAGGGGAGGCTTGGGTCCAAGCGGGCCTCCGTCGGGGGGGACGGAAGTTGTGCCTCACTAATCTAGTTTTTTGATGGTGGGAATAAGCATGTGGATAAGTGGGAGCTGGTTGATATAGTGTATCTGGATTTTCAGAAAGTGTTTGATAATGTCCCTCATGAGAGACTCTTGGGAAAATTTAAACATCATGGGATAGGAGGCAGTGTCCTATTGTGGATTGGGAATTGGTTAAAGAAGAGGAAAAAAAGAATAGGAATAAGTGGTCAGCTTTTGCAATGGAGAGAAGTAAATAGTGGAGTGCCCCAGGGATCTGTTAGCACTGGTGTTAAGTATTCATTAATGATCTAGAAAGGGAAGTAAGGATTTAGGTGAGCAAATTTGCAGACACCATCAAGTTATTCAAGGCAGCTTAAACATGAGTGAACTTTGAAGAATTGTAGGAGGATCTTGCGAGACTGGGTGATTTGGCATCCAAATGGCAGATGAAATTTAATGTGGACAAGTGCAGAGTGATGCACATAGGGGAAAAAAAATCCAAACTTTATGTGCATAATGCTGGGTTTTAAATTAGGAGCTACCACTCAGGAAATGGACCTTGGAGACATTGTGGACAATACATTGAAATCCTTAGCTCAGTGTGTGGCAAACATAAAAAAAGCAAACAGAAAGTTAGGAATTATTTGTAAAAGGATAGAGAATAAAACTGAAAATATCATAATACCACTATATTAATCTATGGTGCAACCACACCTTGAATACTGTGTGTAGTTCTGGTTGCCCCATCTCAAAAAAGATATAGTAGAAATAGAAAAGTTACAGAGAAGAGCAACAAAAATTATAAAGGGTATGGAATGGCTGCCCTATGAAGAGAGGTTGGATAGGTTGGGGCTCTTCAGCCTGGAGAAGAGATGACTGAGAGCAGACATGATAGAAGTTTATAAAATCATAAGTGGTATGGAACAAATTTGCATGGAACAGTTATTTACCCTCTCAAATAGTACTAGAACTATGGGACACTCCTTTAAACTAATACGTAGCAGATTTTAAACAAATAAAAATAAAGTATTTTTTCACTCAATGCACAATTAAGTTGTGGAATTTGTTGCCACACAATGGGCATTTTTACACACACATTTCTCTTGCATGTTTGCTGTTACATCCTGAACTTTCTGTTTGTCTAAATCACTCACCCAGATCTTAAACATCTGGCTCTTTGAACTGCATATTCTCATAGATCTAAAAAGTCCTTGATCTCTGTGGTTTTATAAATCTGGATACTATAACATCTGGGTATCTCTGAGAATTCGTGTGTGTAAAAAGTTCTCCTGGTAAACTGCTTTGCTCCAGGCAGCTATGGTCACTTGGGGTGAAAACAGACTTGACGCTAACCACCCTTTAACCATCCTTGGTGGTTATTTATGCATGTTGCAGCACTTTATTGGTGCCCTATGCAGCCATGAAACACGCATAAATGACCACCAAGGGTGGTTAGCGTCATGTCTGTTTTCACCCTTGGTTTCCATGGCAGCACGTCACATCCATAGATGCAGCTACTTTAGGCTGCCTCAGGGTAGTGTGTGTGTGAAGAATGCATCCAGGAACTTACTTGTAGACTTGTAAACCCAGAATATTGAAAGATCAGCACTTTAAGGTGTGTGTAAAAATGCCCATAGTGGTCAAGGCCAGTATTATAGCTGAGCTTAATAAAGGGTTAGACAAGTTTCAGGAAGATAAGTCCATTAGCAGCTATTAGCCAGGTAGATTTGGGGGATGTAACCTCTAACTGTGAGGAGCTGCAAATGAACAACAGCAAATAGATCAACGCATTGTGACCTGTTGGGTACTTCTGTCACGTTGTGCCTCAGTTTCCTCAAAAGGAATTTGCGCTTAGTGGTCCAGGCCTGACATGATCTGGTCTGGATATAGGGCGCTTTTTTCCAATATGTGGAAACTCAGTTTACACTTTGCTAATAAGCCAGCCAGCTCAGCTAAGTATTGTAAAGACAATTTATTTATATAAATGAAGCTGTGAGACTTAAGAATATGATAAAAATATGAAGCAATAGTTTATTAAAGTTCAAATAAAGACATAGTACAAAAGAAACAGTGTCTGTTAAAATACATGACTTAGAAAGACATTTCTTGTTCAAAGAACAGCTCTGTTACAAGTTCAAAGATCTTAACATCTATAAGATATAACATATGCTCTAAGTATTATTGCTATGGTTGACTCAATGCATCATATAGGATATATTACCCAGTCCTTTGCCCCATTCTGCCAGATGGATATGAGAAAAGCTCCAAAGAAGGAACGGTTTCTGAAAAATCCATTTCTCCTCTCCCTTCTTATAGAATGAAATTTGCTTGGAAGACAGCTAAAAATAACGTCAGGTCAAGACTGCTGACAAAGAGAGTTTTCTCAAAGTACATAGTAAGAAGCCTGTTAATACATTCTGAAACAGGTTGCTATCATCTAAGATAGGATTAACAATGAGTAAACTCCAAACAAACAAGGCCTTTTCCTGCCCTGCTTGGGAGTCACGTATCTTGAAATCAACAGTGAATGTTGCTTTCTTTAAGAGACAGACTTGTTTGTATCTTCTATTCCAGTATACAGGCTGATTTTCCAGTATCTGGTCAGGAGTTCAATAGAAAGGTCACTATAGGACAGCTCTTTAGGAAGTCATCATACAGAGAGGCTAATTCTGATTTCCAATATATTGAAACACAAATGGTCAAAAATATATGCCTATATACAGGATACATGACACTTCTTCCAAGGAACTGGGATTGGCCACTGTTGGAGACAGATGGTGGGCTTGATGGACCATAGGCCTGACCCTGTATGGCACTACTTATGTTCTTATCTATGATCTGGGCAGGACCATGTTTGGCTGGGGTCCATTTAGACATACAGATGTTTGCCAGTTGGCACAGGTTTGGTCAACTCCTTCATTGAGGTGTGCTCCAGGATCTTCTGGAGTGCCACCCAAGGGGTTACTACAGAGCAGTCACTGTCTTCTCCACTTTGCACATTTGTTGCTCTTCAATCAGAAAGGTCAACCTAGGGGTGAAGTAGGCTGGTGCAGGAAAACGTGGAGCTGCTCTGCGTCTGTTTACACCCAACAATTCTATTTGATTTTATTTGTTAACCACATTCAGCATCAGGCATGATCAGTTGGTTGTGCCAAAAAAACACCCTTCTTGTCCCAAAACCTGTCCTCCTGGCTCCATCTGATGCCTCCCACAAAATTTGAAAAAAAATCTACAAGTGCCATATCTTATAAAAGTAGGTCTGTAGTGAATAGTACTTCCGGGTACTCTGGCCAAATACTTATGTTCCAAATAATCGACCCGAGTATTCAGTGGCCCTTCGGCACTGTTTCTGAAGTTTCAGAATTAGAACTCGGAATTCTGGACCTTAGAAAACTTCAGAAACTTTGGAAAGTTGTTGCAAAGTTCTTGAACCCACAGCCAAAGCACTAACAAGAAAAGCATGCTAGCAAGAGTGGGACAATTGTTCCGGAAGACAACCCCACAAAAGTGCAACTGCTTTCAGAAATCCAAAACAACAACAACAGTAGTGTACCCACAGCATGGCTCACCATCAGCAGTGAGTGCACCCACTTTAATCATTATGCCAACCAAGCAGTGCACAAAAATGCAGACTAGCAAGGGACTTTAGCTCAAGAAGAATATAACAACCCTGCAAAACAATCTGCAACCACATGAAGAAATAAATCCTACCAAAAGCCAGCAAGCCCAGGCCCCAGCTGTCACAAAATTAAGAAACCAGACATTCACCTACCCACCCTGGGGCACCCTCTTGGCATGGCATTGGTACTCTGGCACTGGTAAATTAAACAGACCAGGCAAGGGGAAGTGGAGCCATGAAGAGATATTCCTCTGGCCTCATGGTGCCAAGTGCCAACCAAGCAGCGAACAAACTAGAAGCAACGTGGCACCCAATTATTTTTTTAAAAAAACTGTATGGCATGGTAAAGCTAAACATAACCCCCATACCCCAGCATTGACCCTATGAGCAGGACAGGTCAAACCATACCACGTAAGGCCAGGCCAGGTTAGGAACCCCTCCCCCCCAGCTGATTACTTAAAGATTCAGCAGCACTGTAACACACAGCCAAATTCACCAAAGTGAATGGATAAAATGGCTACAGCCACTTTTATTTTGCCCTACCAGCCAATCAAAAGCTTGCCATCTGACTTGGCCAGTCAATCAAAACTTGCCATCTCACTAACCATCACTCAACTGTCCCCTCCCATACCTTCCTTCTACCAAAAATGGCACTAATTTTCATTTCCAGAAGAAGGGAAGCTCAGCTGTCCACCAGCCTTCTGAAGTTTCCGAATAATGGTCTTGGTCCTCGGAACTTTGGAATTCGGACTTTCTGAACCAAATATCATAATATTCGCCGAATTCTGAGGTTTTCCAAAGACTTCATTTCAGCCCTACATATATCCTATGTAAATCCTATAAAACCCATCCTATATAGGATATATACAGTACACTAGGTTCTAATAAAAAAATGAATCCCTATCTCCTATTTAAATTCAAAATTTTATGCTATAGGGGAAGGGAAAGGATTTGGAAAAGGAGCGTGGATGGGGGATACCACATACAGAAAGGGGATTAAAATGAAAATCAAAATTAAAAAATAGATGCAATCTAAATAGAACAGCTAAGTAAAAGAAAGGAGGAAGGAATGCAAAAGAACAGAGACACAAACTAAAAAAAATGAGTGGGTTTGGTAGGTATATTTCAAGATGGAAGAGGAATAGAATCTGCAAAATGATCTGAACCAGAAGCCAGCAGCAGACAAAGCAGTTGGAGCTTCTCCTAGGGATATATGGCTTTCAAAGTGCCCTCCCCCCTGATTTCCCCCCCCCCCCGTGCCCTGGTTAGCTACTCCAAGTTATGGCACCACCAATAAAAGCCCTATCGTAGGAATTCTCTGTGTGCATCAAGTGCTGTGTGTGATGTCTTAGCAATCCCAATTGGCCAGCAGAGATGCCAATCATGCTCTCCCCCCTTTCCCCCTCCCTGGCTTGAACTGATACACTGTTTGTTTTGCCTGACACAGCACTGTCAGGCAAAACATAACATTTCTAAACAAATGTTGAGGGGGGAATTGTTGGGGGAGCTGATAAAGGGGTTTTGAGAGATGGTTGGGGAGATGGGTAAAGAGGGGAGGTGGGACTGGGTTAAGGGAAATAGATTAGCTTGTAAGTATAAGGTCAACATAGAGATAGTGAAAAGATATAGGAAAGAAAATAGTGTGAGACGGGATGGATCAGAGAGGAACGTGAAAAATCCACACTGGGTGTACTATAAAAGAGAGAAGAAGGCAATACAGAAAGAAAAAGGAAATAGAAATTATGGCAATGGATAAACTTAAAGTAATTTCATTCAATGTTTGTGGTCTTAATAATCTGATAAAGCAAAAGAGGGTATGGCAGTTTATCAAAAAAATTCAGCCACATGTCTTTATGATGCAAGAAACGCACTTGATAGCCCAAGACAACTTTAGATTTGGTAATAAAGAGTATAAAATATATTTTGCAAATGGGGAAAAACAAAACAAAACAGGGGTCTTGGTGGGAATATCCAAATCCCTGAATATGCAAATAAAAGAAATTAATAGAGACAATCAAGGTAGAGTACTAATATTAAAGGGTCAGACAGATCAAGAAAAATATACGATAGCAACAGTATATACTCCCAACAACAACACGAGGGCCTTCCTATGTAATCTAATCCCAGAAATCACAGAAATAACAGAAGGAAGGGCCATAGTAAGTGGGGACTTTAACTCCCCACTAACATCATTGGATCGCTTTACAAATGCACCCCTAAATAAGCAACAAGAAAAAATCCAAAAAGCAATTGCTGACCACCAATGGAGAGAAATTTGGCGTGCATTTCACCCACAGGAGCAAGGATTTACTTTTTATTTGAACCCTCATAAAACATCATCCAAGATAGACCATATTTTAGTTAACAAGGAACTGATGCCTCTCTGTGAGAGATCTTATATACAACTTATACCTTTTTCAGATCATAATGCAGTAATAGTTGAGATAAAAATAAATATGAAAAAAAAAAGAAATGACACTGTCTTGGAAACTTAACAAATTTTATTTGAGCAATAATTGGATGCAGGAAAATATACAAGTGGGAATACAGGAGTATATGCAGAACAATGATTTGCCAGGTACATCCATAATGACAATATGGGATGCTGCGAAAGCAGTTCTTAGGGGACAATTCATATCATTGTGTGCACATCTTAGGAAAGAAAAGGGCACACAGATTAGTCAGCTCTATCTGCAGATAAAACAATTAGCAAAACAACCAACAATTAATGCAGAGAAAATAGCGGAGATAAAAACACAGATAAACCTATTAGAAACTGAATCCACGATAAATAAGCTTAGATATGCCAAAGCATACTACTATGAGAAGGCAAACAGAGCAGACAAGGTCCTGGCATGGATGATCAAGAAAAAGAGGCAAAAACTAGACATACCATATGTAAGACAAAATCTGTAATTAGAAATGCTTAAGGGCATAGATAAAGAGCACTGCTTTCTTCAATTTTATAGTAACATATATAAATCTGAAGAGCCCACCCAAGAGAATATTCATAAATTTCTAGCAAAGATCAAGATTCCACAAATAAATCAAGCCCAAAAAGAGTTTTTAAATAAGGATATAGAAGAAAAAGAAATTAAAGAGGCTATTAAAAAGCTACCCCAAAATAAAGCAGCTGGCCCGGATGGATATCCGAGCGAGTTTTATAAAACCTTTGCAAAAAGTCTCTCACCAATACTAAAATGGTCTACAATGAAATTATCAAAAAACAGACAATGCCAGACACATTTTACGAGGCCAATATTATGCTTTGTCCAAAAGAGGGGGGAAATAAGGAATTGTGCAGTGGATATAGGCCAATTTTGCTAATTAACACAGATGCAAAATTATTTACGAAAATCCTGGCAGACAGATTAAAGCTTATTATTCCTGAAGTAATTGAAATGGACCAAACAGGATTCATGCTAGGTAGACTGGGCATAGATAATATAAGAAAAATTGTTGATCTAATAACCCACATTAAATAAAAAAATAAACCAGCGGCCATTATCCCGCTGGATGCGGAGAAGGCCTTCAATTTAGTGGAACATAAATTCTTGCTGGAAACTATGAAACAAATGGGTATGGAAGGGCAGTTTCTTGAGTGGATCCAAATAATATATAAGAAACCCAGGACCAAAATTATTTTAGATGGAAAAACAACCGCTGACTTCAAAATGACTAGAGGCACCCGACAGGGATGCCCCTTATCACCACTTTTATTTAATATTGTCATTGAATCCCTGACCATAGCAATAAGAGCACAACAACAAATTAAAGGAACACAGATACAAAAAAAGGAATTTAAGGTAGCCATGTACGCAAATGACATGATGTTAAGTTTAACTAACCTCCCCACATTAGTCCTGAAATTAATTGAGATCATCACACAATTTGGCAGAGTGTCAGAATATAGAGTAAATATAGAAAAATCCCAAATGCTACTCTTCCATGAGGAACAACTAAATATAAAAGAAAAACAGAGGGCCATTCCCTTTAAAACACAAGACAGTCATATAAAATACCTGGGAATAAATATTCCAAAAAAATGGAAAGACCTATATAAATTAAACTTTGCCCCTCTATTAAAGAAGTTAAAAGGAAGGAAGAGGACTGGAAAAAACTACAAATCTCATGGATAGGCAGAACAAATCTAATAAAATTGGCATTGTTACCAAAGTTGCTTTATACGTCTTTCGCTCTGCCAATAAAGGTTCCCAAGGAATATTTTGACATAATAAACAAGAATATAGCAAGAATAATATGGCAAAGTAAAAAACCCCAGATTAGGAGGTCAATCTTGTATACAAGTAAAGAAAAAGGGGGTCAAAACATGCCGGATATAAAAATGTATCACTGGGTGTCAGCCCTCCCAGGAATTAAAATATGCTACTAAAATGAGCAAAAACCAGATTGGATTGAAATTGAAAAAGAGCATTACGGGGTAACTACATTTGTAGACATACTAACTGATGGACAGCGGGTGCAGACTCCTAGGGGAAGTGAACATCCATTTATAGAGTACACGTTACAAATTTGGGAAACATGCTTTAAAAAAGCAGAAATTCTAACAGACAAATCACCCTTTACACCTATATTTGGAAACTGGATAAAAACAGCGGGGATTCCCGCAATGATAAAAAAACAGTGGGGAAAAAAAGGACTAAAATGGGCCACACATTTGTTTGTGGGACAAGAGTTTTTAACTCAAGATACCATAAAACAGAAAATTGGAAATAAGGTAGACTTTATGGTATATGTAAAAATTAGAAACAAATACACCTTAAAACAAAACAAAACCCATTATCTACGAACAGCACATGAGTTAGAAAAAGTATTATATAGAGACCCTTCCCAGCTGCACGTGCTGTCCAAGATTTATAGAGTATTGTACAAAATATATAACTTACCTGATGGTGGTGGCATGGGAAGAAAATCTATAGGAAAAAATTGAAAAAAAGAATTAGAAATAATGTAGCAAATAATGCAAAAGGCATCACAATCATTAACGACATTGGAACCGCAAATAAAAACAATCTACAGAATGTATTACACGCCACAAAGCTTACATAAAATGAATGAACAATATCCACAGCAGTGCTGGCAAGGCTGTAAAGAAGTTCGAACCTGGATGCACTGCTGGTGGCTATGCCCCCACATAAAGAGTTCTTGGTTACAAGTTTGGACTTACCTGAATCAGGTAGCACAACAGGAAATACCATTTCAACCGAAATTTGCTTTAATTGGAATTCATACAGAACTGCAGATTAGAGAAGAAAAGAAAATGGTGTGTCAACAACTTAGGCTGGCGGCGTTACACACTATAGTTTGTAATTGGAAATCTGCCCGCCCCCTTCATTCTACTGAAACTGCTCTCGCTAAGATCACCAACGATCTTCTGGTGGCTAAATCTAAACGTCTCTATTCCATTCTTGTCCTCCTTGATCTCTCTGCTGCCTT